>JAODOY010000006.1:2669158-2679527 GCA_025399855.1 Forbesichthys papilliferus | reverse complement strand
AGAGAGAGGATGTTTTAAGATACGTTCTTTATAAATAAATAAACAGGAGATCATGTTCTTGTCTCACAGATAGAGGGGCCCAACCCACATGTTAGTATAGAATAGAGTTTTTAGTTTTGTAATTGCTGTGCTTGCTACTATACACATCACCCTGTTGAGAACCATGTGCTTCAACAGGGTAGATTTGATAGAAGAAACCTCGGAATTGACATTTATTTTTATATACTTTCTTGCATCTGTTAGCAGATGACTATATCCTGCCCGTCATGAGAAACCAATCATGTTTAATGTTATGACTACATCTAGTGGACTTTTAAAGTTGCTTTTCTCTTCAAATCTGCATGTTGCATCACTATTCAATGCATTGCACAATGCCACAGGTCTTCAGATAACAGGAAGGAAGTATATAGGCTGTAATGTCTGAAAGACTAGATAGTCCTGTCAATCTTCTCTCATATCTGTTATATATAACAATGTTTTTTTATTAAACCTCTTTTTTTAATCCAGTACATTATGAACATGTGTTTTTGTGATTTGTACATTTAATTGTGTCATTGCGGACCATTTCCTTAATTAAAAAAAATCTTTAAATAAAAAAAAAAAATCTATCCATATTTAATCCTCCAATATAACAAAACATAACTATAACAACAGAACCTAAGTGGTTGTTCAAGAGCACCACTCAGGTGGTGTTCTTGACCCTATTAATAGTATAGTAACCCTAGTAATAGTATCTTTAATTTCATTAAAAGGGGACATACTGTTTGAACATGCAAAGAGCTGAACTGTTTGGAGTTTTTTAATATCTTTATGAATTCTGGACAATGATGCTGTCTGTTGGAGTGAAACTTATATACCACACAGCAGAGAGAGTGTTTTCAGATTCTGAGGGAAATGAAACCTTAGGCCTGTCAACTGTGAAAAATCTTAAATAAAACAGATATGCTAATCAGTTGGTAGGAAACCTCTATTGTATTACTCTCGCAGGAGAGAACAGTTTTAAAGCCTTTAAAAACGTTATTATGACCAAGTTTGATGTTGTTCTAAATGCATGTTTTTCTTAGGGCTGTCAGGTGTGATTCAAATTGCGATTTATAGCATGCTTTATGCAAATTGTATTTATTTTATTTTCAAAATATTTGCATAAAGATGGCATATCTTGTTATGAAAATATAACACTTGGGGAAAAAACATTTATGTTAAATTTAGAAAGAGGTAAAAATGTGCAATATATTAATCATAATTAATTACATAAAGCGTGCAATTTACATTATTGCTGACAGACCAAATTTCTTTCCCCTCTTCTAACAGATTTCAGGTCATCTGAACAGAGATTCAATGTAATACACAGAGACATGTGGCGATATGCATGTAAACCCTCCCATAGATGGACGGATATGTATATCCATAAATGTTACAACTGTACAAAGCATATTTCCTATTCATAACCTTGCCTGATGTCTTCATACTCTGTTTACTTAAACATGTATGGCTAACTCTACTCTACAACATCTCACTGCTCAACTAAACAAATGTCTTGCTGTACTGTAGCTCAGTAAAATAATCTGTCTGGTCTTTACGCCATCTTTGAAACACCACCGGCGCAAAAAAAAAGAACAACCATGTTATTTTTCACTTGGTTCAAATTAATAAACCAACGGGTACATATTCAAGTCTAATTTATATTTGATCTTGCAGCGTTACTCAGTTTTCAAATCATGCCATTTTTTTCTAATGTTATCAAATTTGCACCTGCGCACAGGAATTTAAAAAAAATGTTTTTTTTAACAAGGTACTTCCTGAACAACTACTATATCAAAGAGACCATCTCACCGCAGGGAGCTTTCCTGTCTTGTAAGCATCTGAATAGCTGTGACATTTGCAATGTGCCTAATTGGAAACTCAGCAACCACAATTTTAAACATTTTTAATAAACTGAATTAGATTCAATATGGAATTATTACAAAGTTAACACATGCATGAATGAAGACCACACAATTGTCATGGTCAATGCATTTTGTAATTTGTCCTCCTTTCTGTTATGTACAGCCTTGTTACCCAACCGTGTCTTGCCAATGCAACTGTATAAGTCTGTCAATATACTCTTATCAATGCACCACAGCGGCATTACAACCATACAATTATTATAATAGCTCTTACTGGACAACTGCTATCTGTGCTCTCTATACCATATAAGACTCATAATCACCTACAGCAAACCTTCTGGGTCTGAACTTAAGTGAGCTATCCCACAGCTATTTCAATGATAAATATGAAAATGTTGAAGTGTAGATTTATACAGCATATCCCCTTAAATGTGGAGCATTTGGTTGACTTTCCATAGAATAGTTTCCAAAGTGGGGGTCAGGCCAGGTCATGGGTTGCAAAACGCTTTTCGGTGGTTCCTTGGCCTACCTTAATGAAATAATGTTAAAATAAAATTTGAAAGCACGTTTCATCGTCATACATTTTACAACGTTGCTTACGGGCTGTGGGAACCCCTTGCTCGGAGGGGCCATGTCTTAAAAGGTGTAAGAGCACCGAGCGCTAAACGCTAGCCTCCTCAGGCCCAGTGGGTGTGCAGTCTGCAGGCTTGAAAGGAGGAGGCGGAAGGCGAGAAGGAGAGCAACTCTGACTGTTAGACCTCTTCCTGTGGTTGCACCACGTGTTTCCGGAGGCTTCAAAAGCCCACAGCAGCTTCTTCTTCATCCACTTCTTGAAGAGACACAAGACACCTGCTAGAGCCACGGATGAACACTGCAGCGGTCAGTAATAGACGTTCACGGAATAGATGATGGGTGAATTGTTAAGACATTTACTTTACTTTGTTGACATGTTGGATATTAGTGTGTATTGAATGCAGAAAAAAAAACATGGGCTTTCTAGTCACTGTGCTGTCGATTTAAATGCTCAGCTCAGCGAAATGTATGCATGATTGTATTTTCTTTTTTATTGCAATGTATTAATGTATTGAAATATATAAAGACTTCAATTTGGTTGTAGAAGACTTAATAGTCATAGACAAAATATTATTTACTTATTACTTAATACTTATTTTGTCCATCAGTGGACACATGTCCAAGCTGCTAAAATATATTTCAAATGCAACAGGATGTTTGAAATTACATTTTGTTTTTATTGAACATGATGGTTTAATGTACAAAATAAACTGTTACTTGTACAGAAAAAGCTTACTCATGGATTCCAATATGGCTTCCATAAGATAGTGCCACTACAGCCAAACCGAAGTTTTCGCCTACAAACGCAGCAGAGGCTCAGTTGAAGGCAGGAGGGCGGAATATATGGGCTGATTTACAGTACAGCTGCACTGTCAAACTGTTGTTCACTGCTAAACTAGTCCTTGAATAAATTACCTTGTATGCAAATCTGAGAGGAATCAGGAACTGCACATTTTCTGGTGTTAACAGAAGCAGCCAATGTGTGTGTGTGTGTAGGCCTCAGTTCAGTTGTAAAGTTTCAGTTTGTGCCTGGGTGCGGTTGCCGACTGCAGCGGCGTCACAGAGGTCTCTGTATCGGGGGCAGGGGCCGGGAGAAGACGGACGAGGACTGCGTGATGTACAGTGCAGTCATCCATAAAGTAGAAAGCACTACTAAACTCCTCGCCAAAGTGTAGTGTTTCCTACTTTATGGATGAGTGTACTGTGGGCTACGGGGAGAGACGGACGGCGGCGCTCAGGACACAGGAGAAAGAGGAAGTAGCTTTGTCTCACGTAGCTGTGTGCCTCCCAGTGTGTCTTCATTCTTGGTTCACATGGGCTGCGCACGGCTGTTCGTCAAAGCAACTGTCTCTGTTTAAATGTCAATGTGGTGTTTGAAGTTACACTGTTTGTACATGTTTACTGTAGAGCTAAAATGTTTGTGAAACTGATATTCAATAAAGTGCAAAAGAAATATACCTTGTCCGGAGACTCCAGTTCTGCCTTTTGTTGCTCATGAGCATAGAGGATATTGGTGAATACTTCACCTTTCAACAATACAAATGCATTACATACTAGGCATTTTCTGTGAAAATAAACATACTTTATTCCTGTAAAAAATCCATATTCAAAGAAGTCGTCACAATTTCAAGTCAATATTGCCTCCGTGCACCACTACTTACTGAACCTCAACCAACACTGCCTGGACATGCAAAAAGATAACCCAATATTAACAAAGCCTATTTACAGATGAGCTTTCAAAAAGGGTAATAAAAACATGTGTGTATAAAAAGGTACTGTAAATCTTACAGTTGTTTGAAAAAATGAATGCAGATCAGGAGAGAATGTTGCCCTTGCTGTATGAAAATATACCACATGGACAAAAGTCCCGACACTGAACTCTTCTTATGTACAAACAAAGATATTACAGTATGCTTTCCATCATATCAACAATCTTCACACTACTCAAATATTGCAAACAAACCCATCTAGAAAAAACAACAACACAAGAATATAAATAAGGCCGAACATGGGTACAGTATAACATTTTACGCATGCAGTAAATAAACAACATGTAAACGACATATTAAGACTAAACACGGTCTTGTAAGGCTAAAAGAAATACCAGCTGAGCTACAATGCTACGTTTGTGCCTACTACTGGGAGCCATTATTTCATCAGAGCAGGAGGGAGACACAATAGCCACTGTAGGGGAATATTGCAAAAGGCTGTCAAATACACTATATTGTTATAACACATTCACTGCACATTTCGTCAGCGTTTGAGCATCCCCTCCCCCTCCTCAAAAACACAACATAAATAAAACCAAGCATCACATTCACACCTCAATCCCTGGTCAACCTCTAAAGTGTCAATGTTGCACGTGCCGCCCATACCCCATTAATGCTGGGCACATGCTACTATGAGTCATACACCTTTTATGTTACATCAACATAACTTAAACTAGATTTGAGACATTCGTAAGAGCAAGTTCAAAAGAAAATAAAAAAAGAACACGGAGTAAAAGTATTTATCTCCAAATCACATGGAGTCAAAGCACACCTGTATTAAGTTGTGTTTTGACTCCATCGGGGACCGCTTATAGACAAAGTGAAACTAGTCCATAACGCAAAACAAATCACCATAACGGCTAGTTTTACCCTGCATGGTATGATGTTTCACTGATCTCTCGTAGACAAGCAAAGCACCTATTAATTTGGCATATTACGCAGTTTGCACAGCCACAAGACAACATGGCTCAACATTAACTATGAAACCACAAGCATAAACCTGAGAAAATGCCCAACAGCCCTGTGTTAAATGGATCTAACACATTATGTTCAGAAAACAATCACTGCATAATACGTTTCTTGGTACTCGTACTAGTAAGTAGTACAAGTTTAGATCGGAACAAATTGTCCACCCACTTGTGTTACAAGTTTGATATAAAATTGATGAACAAAGATTCACTGACTACCAGTGCCAAGTGATTTTATACAAACTCGTATAGTAATACAAGTTCTTCATTGAATATGAATGTATCTCTCTCTCGCTCTCTTTTGTTTGAACAAATTAGTATCCATTACCCTCCTCTTGAGCTGCACCTGCCTTTAGTGGCGAGTGCAGTGTAACCTCACAAATCAGATTACATTACACCTGTCATGACCCAATGACAATTTAAATGATCAGTTCACAGGAACCTCTCTCACCTCATAGTGGTAGTGGACACAACACATTAAATAACAATTAAATAACTCCATTTGGACGAATGATAGATTATATACAATATAGTGTCTCAAAATACCTGTAGCATGCACGAAAAGGGTATTATTATTTTGCTACACTAACAGAAACTGATTAAATGTCATTAGCATTTAGCATTAGCATACTGTATCTTACAGTATGTAGATTAACTCAAACATGGACAAGAGTACAATGTCCCAGCATTGACCAGTATGTACTATAGCACATATTAATACTAATGCTTAGTCCAACTGTCAACAGAATACACTGAAATGTCCCCTCACACAAACACACATACACACACCCCCCTACAAAATAGGCAATACAATATTTAGTAAATATTCCAGCATGTACGAACAAACACCAGTATCTTTCCCTATAATAAATTAGACCAAAGCTAGGTACAAAATGGCTGACTGAAATACTCAACAGCTCCTCACAGTGAGCAAGTTCCTGCTATGGCAAAAGCAAAATGGTGTCATACAGCACCAATAGTCTGAAATAACAGTAGCAGTAGTTTGTAACTTGCCTCATGCCTCTTAAAGAGAAAAACTATTGAATGGCAAACAAAACACTTTTAAAATGCATCCATTCATGTGTATTCACTGTATTGGTTTCACTCACACAGAAGCGGACGTGCACAGTTCCCTCTGTTCCGGTCTCAAATATGAGAGAGGGATGTCTTATCTTAGCTAGTATTATATTAGCCAGGTGGCTTTGTAACTAGGTTTCTCTGCACATGCAGTTGAGATCACATTTCAAGATTGCTGCTTTTTTTTTCTTTTTAAAAAGGAACTTATAATAACTAAAGTGAATATTTTAATGTGCCATGCACGTCTGCAAGTATGCTCCTATGATGCTGCAATACCTTGTTGGTTTTGGTCAAACAAGATGACTCCCAGTTGGTCTAATATTGTTTTAAAGATTGGAAATCGGTATAATTGGGTCAGTACACACTGACAAGTTAGCGTATCAGGATATTGTATTAGTGTCTAACTACACACAGTTAGAACCAAGACAGAGTGAACACAAAGGGTAAAAAGTGCTTTTGCTTGCAACATGAGCATGTGGGACAAACATCCCACCTTTAACTATTTCTTGCTGGAACCCAGCTTTCTGAAAAGCTTCCTCCCTTTAGAGAAAAAACCTTTCTTCTTCTTGCCTGGTGTAGAGCAATCTGTATGCGTGGGGCTGTCTGCAGCGACAGGGGAAGAGGCCTCCTGGTCCTGGGCCGGTTCCTTTGCTTGGGCAGGTTCCGGGTCCTGGGCAGGTTCCTGGTCCTGGGCAGGTTCCTGGTCCTGGGCAGGTTCCTGGTCCTGGGCCGGTTCCTTGACAGGGTCCTGGGCTGGCTCTGTGATTAGAGTCAGTTTGCGCTCTAGAGGTGTGTGGTTCACCTGGTCCGGGGACAGCGGTTCAAGCTGCGGGCGTGGAACTTCTTCAAGCGTTGAGGGTCCAGGATTAGGCTGTTCTAGAGGAGCCGTCCGGTCCACCTTTAGACAGAGATCACAGGGAACAGAACGGAGGGTGAGGAGTTATTCTCATATCATCATCATCATCATCATCAACATTGCCGTCACACTGTTCTGTCAAAACCTACTTTATATAAAAATAAAGACAGACAATCACAAAGACAGACACACGGGCGGGGCTATCGAAAGCAGGGCACGTCTCATCTGATAAGGTGAAACGGTATTGTAACATAGAGGAAGAGGGTTCAGACAGATCTTATGCGACAGAGGAGCCTGGCAGCTCTAAGGTTAGGAGTGTAGGAGAGACGCAGGGGAGGAAACAGGACAGCTGCACTGTGGTGAACCTCGCGCCAACACTTACGCTCAGGTCTCAAAGTGTACAGATCGCTTCTGCTTCTGCAAAAGCCCATCCACGCATGAGAGAAGCAGATCATGGCAAGTCAAAGTCACGGTTAAATAAACAAGGTGACGTCCAGCCACAGAAATGCATGCAAAGGAGATAGTAACAAGTTATTATGATGTCCATGAAACAGTTGCATGCCTGGACTAATCACACAGCTAGCCAATAGGGCAATAGAACCATCCAGTCAGTCTGAGCTACCTGTGGTTCTCTTCTGGGTTCCGCTGTGGCAGTGGCAGGCCCCGCTGGAGCCTCGATGGGTAAGGGCTGCAGGAAGTTGGACGGCACCAGGCCTCTGCGGCCGTTCAGGTCTCCCTGGGAAGGAAATAAAACCGGACGTGTTGAGAGGACTTGGAAAAAAAAACGGAATGCGGCGAATGCAACTGCCAGGGTGTTTTTTGACAACTCACGTAGAAGAAGCCGTCGTCGTCCATGCCACCGAACACATGTATGATGTCACCTGCATTGAAGGGCAGCTCCGCCTGAATGGGGACATGGGAGCAGGGTTCAACACTACGAGCTACATATTACGAGACAACTGTGGTCACTCTGTGCTTCTACTACCGACCTCGATGTCAGTGTTGGGCGAGCTCTGATGAGGGTCGTAATCGAAGACGGCCACCATCCGGCGAGCGCCTGGACGCGGTGGGTTTCCCGCGGCAACCGGAGCGGTCTGGCTGGGCTCTGCGCAGTGGGACACGGAGAGCCTGACTGTTGCTGAGAATATAGTCGGTAAACCCTGTTCACATTAGCGTTTTCAGTGTTTTCACAGCCACCCCGCTGACAGATCAATCAGGTTAGCAAGATGACGTTTGAAGTCGAGCGTGTTTCAAAATGGTGGTGGAGCTAGATGAGGCGATAAAAACAGTTGCAGCAACGCCGATTGGTTAAAGACGGTCCAATAGTTTCAAAATTAACCAGAGGGTCTACGCCCAGTAGGAGGCGACCACTGGTAACACTTCCCAATGGAGCGTGGCCAGACCTTATTCACCAAGTGAATATGGTCTGGCTACACCGGGCTAGTCCCCCACCCCCACAGCCAGTCCCAACATTATTCCAACATGCGTGCCACACTACGATCAGCTGCATGCTTGGCTGACATCAGTAGAAAGGTGTGAATAGCATTAGCATCAAGGCATGAAAACAGCTGCTAACAACATATGCGTTAGGACAACTATTAAGGAGGGCACTTTGCTACAGTTCCAGATTTAAAAAAGACGCTTCTTGTTTGTGTTCCCTTCACTGCAAAGATCTGACGTTGGCACCTCTTACTGTAAAATAACCTCAAGTATCAGAGTCAACATGATGATGCCTTGAGTCATATCCGTTTGCCAGCGTAACCCGGTAATCCAACGTTAAAGTGAACTACACATTTCAACTATAATGTTAGTAAGAAACTGATAACGATCCACCGCTTTTCATTTAGTCATTTTGGGGCATGTACTTCATGTTTCATGGCAACATGTTGCACAACACCAAATTCTGGCTCATAAAGAAGTCCACAGTAGATCATATCTGCAAATAACAATGAAGAAACAAGCCGTTACGACACTGACAGCTATTCAACAAGAAGAGGAAGAAAAATAGTGAGCAGAAGCAGGATGTCATGCAAATAGCTCTCTGCATGCTAGTCTCCAATGGACGGTGACGGGGGTGTTTTCTGCTCATGCTGGGGGGGGGGGGGGCGGAGAGGCAACAAACCTTGACTGGAGGAGTCTACACTCTCCTCCCATAATGCAGCAGACTCCACTGGAGCAGGTTTGGTAAGGGGAAGAGAGTAATGAGGTTAAAGGTCTTCATTCTGTTGACATGCAACTGTGGAATAGGTTATGAGAAGCAAACTGGATGGAAGCAAAAAGCAAAATATGAACAAGACCAGCGGGGATGCTTTGTAATAGTGTAAAAGTACGATGATATTGTGGTAACCCGTTATTGAGGGGATACATCAGAATTAATTATTTATACTTTGTGTAAAGTGTTCCCACTGTTCAAGATGCCATTACATAAATGTGCTGAGGGGGCTAATACTGGGGCCAATGTGTACAGCATTTCAATATTATAAAGTTTGTATTCATTATCATCACTAGTATCATACTACTAGCATGAACATGCATCTGTGACGGGTACATCTTGACTAGCGATGGCAGGACTAAGCTAACTTCCCCTCTGGACACCGAGTGACAGAAGGCCAACATCTTTAGTGACAGACGGAGGAGCAAACCAGAAAGAGAAGAAGGGAGGAGGAGAGTGTGTGTGTGTGTGTGTGTGTGAGGGAAGCAGGAGCAGGCAGCGGTCCGCAGCGAGACACACCTTTCTTGGAACGTCTCGGTTTCAGCGGCGGGACGGGGCGGCGCGGGAGCTGTGCGTATGTGCGAGTGCCTTAATGGAGTTTTCAGAAAAGCAAAAACCCACAGACACACACACACACACAGGAACAAACACAAAAAAGAAAAGGAAATAGAGACACCAAAACGAACAAAACAGAGACGGAACATTGAGAGAAGCGGACAAAGACACAGAATGAGAAGCCGGTGAACAGCAATTTCAAAAACACAGTGACAACCAATGAGCAGCTGGCAACAATGAGGCCCCCCCTGGTGGAGGGGAAGGGGTTAAGACATCTGCAGAGAACGTTCACACCAGCAGGGCAGCTTACTTTGCACTGCAAAAACAAACATCTAACTTAGTGAGATAATCTTGTTTTTAGATTTGAAACTCTACTTGGAATTGTTTCTAATATAAATGGCTTATCTAGTGACTTAAATGAAGTAAATCTGCAATTAATTTAAGAAATCTTATCAAGTGAATTTCACTTACTG
>JAODOY010000006.1:2610838-2633146 GCA_025399855.1 Forbesichthys papilliferus | reverse complement strand
CTTGTGCATTAGTTCATCATCTACATAGATTTAGATACTATTTCTATGGCGGAATTGCCATAAAGTCAAAAGAAAACGGATTTATATTTGTACACATTTTATTCAATACACAAAAATAATTATAAATTGTAAAACTTTTCCAAGTGGAAAATAGTACCACAAAGCCTAATAATGAAAAGGAACACAATATAAACACTCAACTCCACACAAATGAATAGATAGATAGATAGATAGATAGATAGATAGATAGATATATATATATATATATATGAGAGAGAGAGAGATATATAGAGAGAGATATAGATAGATTTTTTTTTTTTTTTTTTTTACAGTTCAGTGCCCAGGCGTTTTTTCACTCTTTCCAAGACACTTATTTGTGCCACACCTCAAAACAGTTTCTGTCCAGAATAAGGCAGCCACATGGCACTCTTTGCACTTCTAGGGTGTGGGCTGGTACACCTGCCTTGTTTGCCTGCAAAGCACACAAGACTTCCTGCCAAATGGTGCCTTCTTGATGGCATCCTCTTGTGTGGCAGAACGTCTTCCCCGCCGCCTAGACTTTGCTTTAGGTGCAGCACAGGTGGATGTTGGTGTTGGCTCCTCTTCCTCATGAGAAGAGGTCTCTTCAAATGCAGCAGAGGTGCCGGTTGTTGCTGGCTCCACTTCTGGTGCAGTGTCATGGTCTGAGTTACTGTAAACACATAAGAAAACGTATACAAATAAATAAATGAAATCAATTAAATAAAAATATGTGTCCTTTCTGGTAAACTGATTCAGTTCAGTTTGAAATCATGATCATTGTATTTTCAAATGTAACATAACATGTATTCTCCCCAAGACAAAACGTTTAAACAACATTCCAACACTTCCCACCTAAAAACCATTGAACAATAGAAGTACAGGTATGCGCTCCTCTCCTCCCCCACGCAAAACTTATTCAACAAAATAAAAGGCATACTCTCACAAACGACATCTAAAAATACAATTACAAAACTACTTTATTGTTTCACAAACAGAAACTAAATACTTACAAATCCTCGAATGGATCAAGTCCTTGCTGAAAAGCAATCTCGTCGTCGGTGAGGAAACTCTCGGGACCTGATTCTCCATTGTCTTCGCTATCTAACACCATCTCCATTGTTTGCTGAAGCGTGAACTACTTTGCCGCTATCCTACTAATAATTAGCACTAAATGAATCTAAAATGTCTAAAATAAAATGTATATACACTCGTTACTACTTGCTGAATAATCGCTTGCTTGCTTTTCAATAATGCACTATCCAAAACGCACCCAGCAGAATGAATGACTTTGTTTGTATTTTCTCAAGATGATATATTTAGCAAAAACTAGCAAGTTATGTTGTCCTAATTGGCCCATGGAAATGTCTATCACATAGATCAGGGGTGCCCAACCCTGGTCCTGGAGAGCTACCGCCCTGCATGTTTTAGATGTCTCCCTGCTCCAACACACCTGATTCTAATGAATGGCTCATTATCAGTCTCTGCAGAAGCCCATTGATTTAAGTCAGGTGTGTTAGAGCAGGGAGACATCTAAAACAAGCTGGATAGGGGCCCTCCAGGACTGGAGTTGGGCACCCCTGACATAGATAATGCTGTGATAGGCAGATAATCATCTGTGAAAAGCCTATCACCATCGTGAATGAAGCGATGTGCTTCAGGTTAGATTGCATTTCACTCCAAGAACAATGCCTCTGATTTATTCAATTTGTGTAAAACGATTTCTGATTAGTCTAGAAAACACCTACCACAGCGTTGTTGCCAGAAGGGTTTGCTTTCCAATGCATTTGATCGCAAATCGCTAGGATAAACGATTATTTATTTATTAACATTAATGTGGAATAAGCATCGCCATGGTCGCTGACGAACACGATGATCTCAGAGAGTTAAGAGGTAATGAATGTGTTTTTAATGGAGTGTCGGGAACAAGTATTCGAACACTTGTTCGGAAATGTCAAAGAGCATTTGAAACCTGTAAAATTATATTCGGGTCAGCCATATCATGCAGGTACAGCTAGTGATCTTTTTCTAGTCACCTCTTTATTGTCCTGTATGATTGAATTTTATACTGTATACTGAATGTAGTGTTAGTTAATGGTGGGTTCTGAGTTGTCTCCCACTTGCAAAAACAGACAGCGAGCAAAGCATAATAGGACTGAACTGTAATGAGACATCAATGCTGTTAACAAAATCCCCATAAAAAAAGCCTTGCTTTATTTACTAATTTCAGTATTTACGTTTATTTTAAACAGTAACTGTTGCTCGCTTATTCAACAGATTTACAATATATGCAAACAGCCATACTCATGTTGTTTAGTTTATTTAGTTTGTGTTTAATGCCTGATATAGTAGTAATGTTGAGTTATGTAGTAGTGCCGAGTCGTGTATGTCAGCACTGGGCCCCAGACTACGCCAAGTAACGCCTGGCTCTGCGAGACTACACGTAACAATACATTAATATATTTGAACTCGAATATGCCTGCACATTTCTAACTTCCCAGATGGTGTGTGTAGCAAACCATCTGGGTGCTAGGCCATACAAACTACAGTAGCAAACAGCACCAGTAGCCTCCTTATTATGCATATTAAGTAATAAAGTCTGAGACCGCAAAAAAGACAACAGATGCTATCGTTCCGTCCAAATGTTACTTGTTCATCTTAATAAAATATATACGAACGCTTCAGTAAAACCAGAGCCATAGCTCTTACCTTTCCTTCTCATTTTAAATTGCGCGCGCGCAATAACCTACAGCGATAACATTAGCTAGCGAGCACTAAGCTAACAACAGTTCAGCTACAGGTTTAACGTATACCGGTATGGAGTTACTTTTTTACCAAGCACATACAGTAACCACTGGCAGAACAGACAATCGTCCAGACACCGTGCTCTATATTAACAGAATTAGTTGCGACTGTGTATTTTAAGGGAGATATAATTCGCTCAAGACTCGATATGCTAACCACTGCAATTATGGTAACTTGCCCGGTGTGTTATGCTACCGTACTGAACAGGCTAGCACGTACGGTTTTTTATTGCGAACATGAAACTGCATTTTTACCCTACGTGAATGACGTTTGTAATTGTTTTCGTTTTTATTTTCTTTTTGAATTAAGAATGAATTATGTAGTGTTAATTATGTAGTCAGTTAGAATACCTTACCTTTGTGGTGCCGTCCTGGCCTACGATTAGCAGTTTCGATTTCACACGTTCTAGCAACTGCGCATGCGTCTGGGTTCGGTTGGTTGTTGATGACGACACATTACAAGGGCTACTTCTTCCGGTCGGCTGTAGCCTAGCCTCGCGATGCCATCCTGATCTCGCAAGCTCTTTTTAATTCTCATATTTACACTGTTTGGTTTGTAGTCTATTGCAGTAGTACAAAGGTCATTGGATCTCACAAGAAATATAGTTTAGCATCGACTACTGATTGGCCAGTAAAAGTTATGTTGCAATGTAAAATGCCTCAGTGGGTTTAGCGTTATAACTTTTCAGTATTGGGGCTGATCATTTAAAGCTGCTCTACTTAGCATCATATATCCTTTGTTTGACCATTAGATGGCAGAACATGTATGTAAAGTAAAAAATCATGCCAACCCATCTCCATGCTTCTGACAGACAAGTTTAAATAAGACTTGTCGCCAATGCTCTCAGTACATCGAATTAACTTAACTGGTAATATGGAGTATGGTGTTTTAGGATTGTGTTTTTGCGCTTGTAATACTGAGCCTGTGGGTTCAAAACCCCAGCAATCAAAATGATGGAGAGAGAGAGAGAGAGAGAGAGAGAGAGAGAGATAGAGATAGAGATATATATATATATTTATTTTTTTTACATTGTATGTATTTTGTGGCTCAGTGGCCAGCTATGTCGATTGTTATGTTCAATAGGATACTTGCATATTGCCTTTTAGTAATAAATAACCTTAATACTTGTTATACATTTATTCTATAAAGTCCATAGTTTGTCATTTTATTTTCAATCAAGTGTAAATATGAAATTAATCATATGAATAACTCAAAGCTACACTGTTGTCAAGTAGGTTATGTTGATTTCATGCCAGGCAGAGGTGTTTGTAAATTGTCATCGCCATTGCCACAACTTTCACTTAAACTAATGGAAGGTGTAGGTGATACATCTTCTGCTCGATATGGTTGAATATCGTAACTTTTACCGGTGTCAGGGCAAATATATCCTCGTACTTTTCACAGCTAAAAAACAAAACACACAAACTGTATGATGGCACGGTGACCGTACAAATTGACTGTGAAAGTTGCAAGGTGCAACATAAGTGATGGCGTACTCCCGCTAATGCTTTAGTGGTCGCGTAAACCTCAAAAACTGAACATCACGTAAAAGACGACACATGCATAGTAAAAGGCCCTACAGCTTTATTGCCTGTGTCTGTCCGTCTACTATACTAATGTAGCATACACACCCAGCCCAACACAGAAAATGAACGTCATTTTATCTCACTAGTTTGAAATAGTAGGCTATTTCCGATAAACTACTGCAATGCTTCAAAAATTACAATAGTATTGGCTCACGGCATGGAGAAGTAAACTAAAAGTGATAAGAGAAGTAATTTTTCATCTTTTAGAGCTCTCCATCAGTGGAAATCTTTTTCCATATTGACAATTTTTGGACAACGTTTTTCCTTGTCTCCCTATTCTAGCCAAAACATTAGGAAAGAAATGCTAGGTGCTTTGCATCAGTCTCCGCCACTATTATGCAGTGTTCTGCAAGATCTGCTGATGTGCTGAATACGCTGCAGACTCAGTGCTCATTGGCTCTGATCTATGCCTGTCAAAGTAGATGGAACTTTCGAATGTGGTCCATACTAAACAATAACTGTGGCTATATCAACAATATTGAGAGGTGATCATAAATGGTGTTGAGGTCTGAGGATTTAATTTAAGTAACTCTTTTCATCTAAACTATGTGTTTAAACATTGTAAAATGTGGAAATATTAGGCAGTTCAGCTTTAATATATGCTATCCCTCTTTTTTGAATAAACTTTTGATTTTGTTACAAGGGTTATGGTGAACTAATTCACAACAGTACGATATCCACAAACAATAGATTTTATGTTTACATGAAAGATTTTTTTTTCTCAGCAGTTGAAGTTGAGCAATCTTTTGCATAGTTCTTGAATCTGCGGAATGCTTCATATAGCTTTAGTATCCATCTGATATTTATATCCCATCATCTTTGCACTATTAAATTTGGATAGGGATAAGTGCAAATGTAACAGTAAGCCTAAAGCTGAGATAGGATATTAGATGCCAGACTGCAGGTGAGACCAGTACCATCGGGCTCCACATTGATCTTCTTCACAACTCCATCTTCTACCAACATAGCATATCTAAAACACATTTTAATTATATTTTAAAAGAAAAAAATACAGACTAAAAAATACATTGCTAATCTTATTAGTAATCATCATGGCTATTTCCATTAAAAGGTGTGATGTACAGTAAAATAACTTATTGTATACTCCATTTTAATGATTTCTAACATATTTACAATACATTACTAAAATGCGTTTTGGTCACATTTTCTCATTGAAAATAATAATATAATAGTTAATAGATTTGTACACCATTCATATTTCAGTGTATTTTGCTGTGATTGTGCCTGTTCTGCCTCTGTGCTATTTGTGTTTACATTTTAAGTGCTACTTTTATGTTATAGTCCCTTCCCTTGTAACTCATGTAATCATATGAATTGGGTTAATTACCTCTTCGATCTCTGGTTCCCAAGGGCCTGCACAATCTGTTCATTGTCAAGTAGCAAGTCAACTGCCTAAAAAGCAAAGGACACAAACAGACACACAGTAAAATATACATAAATTAATTTAAACAGTGGACTCAACACCAGGGGGGCTCAACAAGATAGTCGAGATATAATAAGCATGACAATGCTTAAAGGTATAATCAGCTATTGTAAGATAACTGTAAGCTAATAAACATTTTATTCAAATCCACCAAATATCTCCTTGCATTTCGCTAGTTTACCATTCTTTGTGCATGCTGAACATTTTTTAATTACCCCATTACCTGGCTGGTTTTCAGGGGTACACTCCGTCCGCTCATACATTATCAAATTCAAATGTTATTATTAATGGCAATGGGGGTCTACTTCCTCAGTAAGCTAATACTGAGTTGAATTCTTAGGAGTTTAAAGCCCCTCACTCAGGGCCTTGACACATTTTTTAAAGTTGTGCAGTGGGTGGAGTTAGGCTCAGAGCTGGAGTGCAATTACACTTTAAACAGCCCTGATTATACGATTGTCAAACACTGATTGCTCCTTGGCAATATCCCAGGGACTGCTTATGGAACAATATCAGTCATTTTGTGAAGATAGAAAAGGCAACACCGTTATTACGCAAGGAATAAGGAACAGTGTTGTGATGCTGCTAAGCTCCACCCACTTTCCCATAGTTCTGTGATTAGTGTGCATTTACCACAGCCATGGCTCCTGTGTGATGCTGTGTGGACCTGCAGACCCAGTGGTTGCTCAAAAGGACATACATACAACTAGGCTGTGTCCGAAAATGATAAAAATAAGCCATATATAAATGATATGAGATATGCATGCTCTTTTCTCACTTCGTGGAATACCCCCCCCCCCCCCCCCAGGTTACAAATCAACTAAGAGTTGAGTTGGACAACATTAAAAAGCAGGGTCAGTCATTCTCAAGAACGCTTGCTAACTTCCAACTTAAATCAAAACATAAACACCTCTCCCCTCAATGTTATCAGGTGCTCTCTTAGAAGTTCTGCTGCATACATTGGAAATGCATTGTGAAGGCTAGGGCTTTGTTGTTGTTGTTAGCGGTGTTAGCCACTATTTGCTATTTTCAGAGCCAGGGCTGTGCAGAAGTACCAGATTATTTTTTCAGCATGCATAGAGAAAGGTAAGATAGCAAACTGCAAGATATAATGGTGACAACTGTAGTATACATTTGACATGTCTATGGCAGCAATAGTTTGTGCTTTGCTGCTATAGATTTGTGAAGTAACTTGTCTTTCAGCCATACAGATGCACAAGATCTTGTTAGATACAGTCACCTATATGTGCTGTAATACACATAACCTGTTCAAATTGCTTGGAAAGTCATGTCCAGCATGTTTTGTCAACATACTCCATGGTTGAATTTCATGTATTGTAGGCTATATTTCTCAAACCATAAAGATACGCAAAACGCATTGGTGCCTGAATGTATAGCAAATGTTTTTTTTCACCAACTGAACACCCTATATGTCTAAATGTCTTCTAAAGGGATCAATAAAGATGTATTACAGTATATACTTGTCTTGCAAAAAATGTGAGATTTGGTGGTATATACCCTGGTGAATGCTCCTGTGGGATCAGCCAACATTCGAATCTGTGAATGTAGAAGTGTATAGAATAAACTTTCAGCTATCTACTAATGATGCTTATGGTACAGTGCATTAATCTGAAGCCCAAACACTGGCAGGGTTTCCCAGATAAAAGTTCTATTATTCTTAGAGACAAATATGTTTCAATTCTGACATTTTAATTAAATAATACATACAGTATACTTAATTAACAATATATTATTTTGTGGCAACTAGTCATAGAATCCATTATTGAAATCCATTGATTGGGCTACTTTCAATGCATGCATTACAGAGAAGAATTTAAAGCTCAAACCTTGCCATCTGCTCCATGTGCCTTTCCCCATGCGGCCATAACAAACACATCATTGACAGAGATACAGGCAACCTCCTGCATACCTTTACCTCTCAGCCCCTCTGCCTGTTGCACAAAACCTGGCAGGTGAGTCTGGAAACAACAGTCATGTTTTACATTCACATTTGCTTGGCAGAATGGTCAGAGGATCAAATCAAATGTAATCAATGGATTCAATATAAGGGGAGACCTACTCCGCTGGTTATAACCATAGAACTAAATGGTTATTGCACACGTTTGAATAAACCAGTGATGTTTTTATACTGACCTCTAGTGGTAAGAAGTGACTAAACATCAACTAAACAACAGGGTTAGTCATTCTCAAGAACTGCTAATTTGGAGCTGGCAAGAGCTGACTATAAGGTGTCTTGTACGTTTTACCTTAGAGCAGCCTGGGGTGAACGCTCCAGGCACGGCAAAGAGGATTCCTTTTTTCTTCTTAAAGAGTTGATCCATAGCCACCTTGTTTCCTGGCTCCCCCTCCTGGACCTCCACAGCTGGGAGACGGTCACCAACCTGACGTGAAGTTGAAGCACAGAGACAATGAACAGCATAAACCATGTAGTGGTGTTGACATGGGGCGCAAAAGGCTGGCTACTTTTAAAATATATATTTTTTGGTAACTGCATAATTCCATATCGGCATGTATTTTCATAGTTTTGATTTAAACCCGCAATTCTACTCTGTTGACAGATTAGATTTAACTAAGAATGGGGCGTGTCATATACACACCTGCAAGTACAATACTGTCCACCGGGGGTCGCTGATAGCATTTGATAGCATTACCGCAATGGGTCAAAATGGCTGAGGCCACCTTGAATTTAAAGCCAAATATTATATTTATATTTGTTTATATAAAGTTTAACCATACGATAAAAATATGATTCGATAAAAATGCAATGAGTCAAAAAAGTATCGCCATCAACAGTATGAATACAATAAAGACTATACTATAATTAATCAGAAAAGCCTGATAACAGATTAGACAAGTAACTAATGTACCCATTGAGACATTATGATAAGGAACCAAGTTAATTGCTAACTTTATGAGCTTCCAAAGACTGTGGGTAATCAGCCTTCGAAGCCTATATGTTTAAGTAGAGCATGCCGAAGACTGTACATGGTTGTATTAACAAACTGCACGATCTCGACTCCCGAGAAAGGAATCTAAACCACGTCCTAATAGCCTACCAGGTGTTAATTTACTTAGAATATGATAGGGTAGCCTATATGGCAGCTAGACATAATAAATAACGATAGCATAGGTTACTGACACAGAAAAGGAAATATGTATAAAATGAAAACGCGATCTTGAAATTACGAAGTCACATAGCCTATAGTTTATGCCTATGCCGACGTTGTTTTAACAGGCTATTCCGCATCTTACCTTAATGGGCATATTTGTAATACAAGAGGTGTGCAGCAATCTGACACAGCGGGTAATGCTGTGTTTGTGAAGCGAGTTGAAGAATAGCATGTTGTTTATAGCCCACCCCTCTAGTACCCCTTATCTACCAACGCGAGCCTAGTGCTTGTTCGCTTGAGTTCTCGTTCGCACGCAGTTGTTCACTTGCTCAACTTGCTAACCTTCCATGGCTGGGCTAGAGAAGTAACGTACGTCATTACGTCACGGTTTACAGCTACGCCTTCACAGCTACAGCAACAGCGGTAGAGTCTACTGTTAGAGTACATTCGTTTTTTAATTAATTATTTAATTAATTTTTATTTTAAAAAAAGTATTAACAAGAATAAGACAAAGGGTACAGAAAATGTGAGGTAGGTACAGTTTAAAAAAATTACAATTCACAGTTTACATGTTAGTATATCATACATGAAAACAAAATATAATTAAAAAAAAATATATAAAAAACAGTCAGAGACCCAAAAACTGTTAACATATTTAAAAAATTGAAGAAGGGCAGATGTTGGATGCATTTTGCTGCTGATTTCCCCTCTAAACCAGACACAGATTCTATATACACCTTTAAATCATGCATGAAGATATTATATAGGTTTATTCTTCATAAACTGGGATTTGTGGATAAATAATTTTCCAAGTAAAATGAACAAGTTAACCAAGTATTGAATAGAGGGATTGGAGTTTGAAAAATAAAAGATGATGTCAAAAGAGGACAAACTAATATCAGTGTTAAAACTGTCCATTTAAAAAAAGTTGCAATATTTTCCAAAAGGAGGAGCTATGAAGACAGTTAAAAAATAAGTGATCAATAGTTTCTGTTTCCAGAGAGCAAAAGCTACATTTTGGGTTTACAGTGGGGATTAATTTAGAGATATAATCATTGCATGGGTAGTATCTGTTAAGAATTTTGTATGTGACTTCCTTTATTTTATTTGTTATCAAATAATTATGTGGTTTATTCCATGCTTTACGCCAATTTATATATGCATATAAGGGGGCCCATTTATACTGTGATGCAGGGATATATCTTGTACACAGAATATTACACAGAAATTACTTTATTATTTATTATTTTGTCTATAAACGGTATACCAATTATTGATACATTGCTAAAGATATAGTCATCTAAAATTTGAACATTTGAATTATTTTGAAGCAAAGTAAGTATTCCATTGGGTATTGCTTTTCCTACTAAATCAAATCAACTTCTCTCCTGAGGGGAAGAAAGTTGAATTTAAGCGTCACATTTTGTACATGATTAGACTACATAGCATCTAAAGCGTTGCGAGCCTACATTGGCATACAAACTTATGTTCTTCTAGTAGGCTACCTCTTGCCGTCGGAATAACGGAAAATAACGCAGAAGTTCACCGCGCCTTGTGGGATATCCATAGTTCCACAACTGCGCCTTCTGTTTCACTCAGTGGTTGCACATCTGTGCTAACACATATCCGCAGGAATAAATCAGTGTCATCATAGCGCTAGCATTCCAAGAATGTTTATGTTTTGTAGGCTACCCTCGTATTAGCTCTTATATTATAATCTGCACTCATTTTGTATAAAATTATTTATTATTATTTATACATTTCATTTATGTAGTAAATTTGACTACAAAGTACGACCCATATAAAGCATTTATAACCAAGGTTTACATTGTTTGTGCAAATGCATTTACCACGAGATTGTGTTATAGGCAAATACATTATTTGTGGTACAAAATACTTGCATGGTAGTCCTGTACAACCAATCACACATACTAATATAATACACAAAACACATAATAATATCATTACTGATTTTGATGGCCCTCTCCGGGAATCATCACCTTATCGTGGTGGAGAGGTTTGTGTGTCCCTATGACCTTGAGAGCTGTGATGTCTGGAGCATTGTGCTCCTGGCAGGGTCTCCCAATGCAAAGTGGTCTCAGGTGAGGGGCCAGACTAAGAATGGTTCAGAAGTCCCTTCATGAAAGAACATAAGAGAGGAAAAGTTACCCTGCCCGGAGGAAGCCTGAGGTCCCTGTCTGGAGTAAACGATCTGGTTGGCTGGGATTGCCACAGAGCCCAGCCGGGCACAGCCCGAACAAGCAACGTGGCACTTTCCTCTCCTTCCTATGGGCCCACCACTCATGGGAGGAACTGTGGACCGTGGGGGTCAGGTGTGCTGTCACATGGGTGGCAGTGAAGGTCAGGATCCTCAATGGACCAGACCCGGGCAGCAGAGGCTAGCTCGGCGGACGTGGGATGTCACCTCGCTGTGGGGGAAGGAGCCAGACCTTGTTCGGAAGGTGGAGCGCTACCATTTAGAACTGGTGGGGCTTACCTCTACGCACAGTCTTGGTTCTGGAACCATTTCTCCTGGATAGGGGATGGACTTTATTCTACTCTGGATTGTCCAGGGAGTGAAGCACTGGGTGGGTGTGGGGATAACAAGCCCCTGTTTGAGCACTGCTACATTAGAGTTTACTCAGGGTTGACAAGAGGGTATCCTCACTATGCCTACGGGTTGTGGGGGGGGGGAAACTCTGACTGTTGTCTGTGCATATGCACCGAACAGCAGTTCGGAGTATTCGGCCTTCCCGAAGACCCTGAATGGAGTCCTGTATGGGTCTCCAGTAGGGGACTATAGTTCTACTGGGAGACTTTAACGCGCACGTGGGCAATGATGGAGATACCTGGAGAGAAGTGATTGGGAGGAACTGCCTACCTGATCTAAACCCGAGCGGGCACTGTGGGAGGTGCTGTCTCTGTGGGAGGTGCTGCAGGAGTATAGGGAAAGGGGGTCCCTTTTAAGGGCAAGCCAATCCCTGTATGTCCAAAGTGAGTGCTGTGTACGGATTCTTGGCAGTAAGTTGGACTTGTTTCAGGTGGGGGTTGGTCTCTGCCAGGGCTGCGCTTTGTCACCACTCCTGTTTGCGATATTTATGGACAGGATATCGAGGCGTAGTCGTGGTGGGGTGGGTTTGCGATTGGGTGACCTAGGGATCGGATCGCAGCTTTTTGCAGATGATGTGGTCCTGATTCCATCATCGGCCCTTGAACTCCAGCAGTCACTGGATCAGTTCGCAGCCAAGTGTAAATTGGCTGGGATGAGGATCAGCACTGCTAAATCTTAGGCCATTGTTCTCAGCCAGGAAACCAATGGAGTGCCTACTCCAGGTAAACAATGAGTCCTTACCCAAAGTGAAGGAGTTTAAGTACCTCTGGGTCTTGTTTGTGAGAGAGGGGACTATGGAGTGGGAAATTGGCCAGAGGGAGCGGTATTGCAATCGCTTTACTGCACCGTTGCCGGTAGGAAAAGCTCTTGATCTACCGGGCAATTTTCTTTCTTACCCTCACCTATGGTCATGAACGGTGGGTCACGGCCAAAAGAACTAGATCACGGATACAAGCTGCCGAAATGCCAGCCAGCCACTTGGGAGTTGTTCCAGGCACATCCAGCTGGGAGGAGGCCTCAGGGAAGACCCAGGACTAGGTGGAGAGATTATATCTCTACACTGGCCTGGGAACACATTGGGATCCCCCAGTCAGATCTGGATAATGTGGCTCGGAAAAGGGAAGTTTGGGGTCCCCTACTGGAACTTTAATCCAGATAATTCCAAAGGGTTAGCTGCTTTTCACCCACACGCATGCACTCACACACACACAAACGCAATGATCAACTTCATGTGGCGGTGGCGGTGTGTCCATATTTATTACACAACACAAAGCACCTACAATAAACCTCTACCTCGGTGGAGTAAGGTTTCACTTTTTTCACAGTGATCTTAGTATGGACATGTTTAGACATGGACTAACTGTTTTCTCTAAATGAAAAAGTAGCCTTTACACATAAATTCACAGCCATAATCACACAAAATAAAGCAAGTGTCAACAAACAGTAAATTCAGTAAAAAATAGAATTTAATCATTTAAATAGTTCTTCAAAATACAAACATTGATTATAACTTCTAAATAATATAACATTTAGTACCGCTATTTTTCATTATGACAATGTGAAATTTACACCGTGGCTTTACAAGGAAATGTGAGATAGTTTTGGTAATTTCTTGTATTGCTCACTTATATTATGCGCACATACATATTGAAACTACAAATTACTTTTATGTAAGCAACACTGCAAATCCCACAGGACTAGTTTGACTTTTCAGTGTTTTGCTCATGTAATGTTAGGGATTCTGTTTTAAACAAATATTGATATATCAAAATGGACCCAGATATGTATATTTTCCTAGAAACTTTAAAAATAAAGTTTGACTAACAGAAAATAATTCAATGAGACATTCAAATGTACAAGATCAAATGATCTATGGTGTAGCCTATGTATGTGATTTTACAAAGTTATTAGAAAATTTGATTTAAGGGCAACACAAGTAAAAAACACCATGTCTCACTATTAGCTAGTTTTCAAACATCTCAAGAGTGCTAGCTAGGGAACAGGTATCTTAAACTATGAAGTTAACCTAATTAAAGAGCTGTGTATTGAAGCTTAAATAGTTTCATTTCACTGCAAATATTCTGGCTATAATGCTTCCAAACCATGTAAGGTGTGCTGTGTAAACAGAACCCACAGGAAATATTGGCTCATACTCCAGCTTATCAGTGCGTCCTACCTGGCACACCAGTGCTAAGGTCTATTCCCAGAAGCAGAATTACTCTTAAGAACTTTCCAAAATCAAATGCAAACTTTCTGGTGGTGATTATTAGATGCCATCGTAGAGAAATTATAGCTATACAGTCTCAGTGATCCCTAAATCTTAAATACAACGAAATTCCACACCCTCGAATTTCAACAATCAAACGGAATTCATATTAAAACCTTTTTTTATCTAAATGTGTTAAATTCAACAATTTCACTTAAAATCCTATAGAAAGGAAAGAGCTACGTTCAGGTTATTCCTTATTTCCATAAAATAAGGGAGTTTGAGTCATTACACATTCTTCATGATCCTCAATGAAACAGGTTGATTCTGTGGTGTTACAGAATAAATTAAAAGATTAGTCTACCTCTGATCTCTTCATCATGCAAACTGTTAAAAACATTAATTTCTGGGAACCTTTTTGAACAGATAGTTTTTCATTGAATGGCAAATAATTATAATTTCTTTATCAACTGTTTGTGAACCACTTACCAAATAAAATATAAAAATGAGGTCTGATTCTAGGTGATCTAAGTTAAATATTTTCCTAAAGGAGAACATTGCATTTCATGTTGCCTTAAGCCCATTATGGGCACTAAAACTAATGATCAGTTAAACAGATGTACTGTACTTGACAAAGGGACCTTATTTAGAAGTAGTTAAGATCCAGTATATAGGCAAAGTTTTTTACATGCTGCAACAATGCAGCAAACACTTATGAGACAACTATAAAACAAATGGGTTAGTGTTGCACAATATAGCCAAGTCAATTAGGTCCACAATAACAACCTCATTTAAACAGCATTCTCAAAAATGTAATTTAGACCTTGTGGAAGAGGACTCAATTATTAAATTCAATCAAGCATTCCTCTCCTTTATCGGTGGCATAGTCAGGATGACTTTAATTCCAAACAGATTTCCCTGATCTTGGTGCACGCATAATTGTTTTTCATATGCAGACAGATCACGCACTTTTATGGAAGCCAGTTTGCTGTGTCGAGGACTTAAATACAACTCCAAATGAATTATCTTCCAAATAGAGCATTTTCTGAGTAGACATTTTCTGAGCTGACAATCTTTATGTATGCTCTTTGTGGACATAAAACGCACTGCAGTCATTAATAAAGAATTTTCTAAATCACCAATTATACATTAAAATTTGGTCATCTCTCCATTTTATATGCGACAGACCAAACTATTAATTCATTGTATTGCTTTAAACATATTGCAAGTAATTCCTATTATTTTTGCCTATAAAAAGGCACACTATACTATAGTAAATACAAGCACCCCTCAGTGCGATTCATCCTGACCTCATAGTGGACCTCTTTTCAATGGCCATTTGCTTGGTATTACATTATGGCTTTCGTGAGCAGATATTGCATTATTTGCAAAAAGGTCAATAGCCACATCACTGCAGACTGATCTCAAAACGGCCATGTCGTTTTTTCCAGTGGTTATGCAACTGCAGAAAAATGCTGTGATGAACACACCGTGAGTATGGTACAAACTGATCCATGCTCTGACAATTCTGTTCCATGACTTCAACGGCGTCGCATCTCTGAGTTTTGCAGTTTTATCTTCACACGCAATAACCGTGTCCATACAAGAGAGCATTATTACACAAGGTTTTTGCTTCTCTCACAATTGTATCCTCTCTTCCATATGGCCCAAATGGAAAATCACCCCCATTATTCATTCTCTAAAAAGGCATTTCTCCATTTAGACTAACCACTCATTCGCTCTCGTTCACAGACTTTAGATCCGTGCTATCCTCGTTCCTCCACTAGGGGGAGTCCATCATGGCCTCCAACATCTCCAGGAAGAGTTTGTGCATGGGCACACCTCCGCGGGTCTTGATGCTGTAGAAGGTTGTGAGGGCGCGGCCTGCTGTCTGCCGCAGGAGGGGCAGCGTAAGGAGGAGTCGGCCGGCCCGCTGGGGGTCCTCGGGCCGCCGCTGACACTCCAGCTCCAGCAATGACTGGTGGAGGAGGTCACGGAGCTTCTGCACTGCCTCCATGTCCTCGATGTAAACCGAGTCTGAAGGAAGAGAGGAACACATCGTATACTTATTTGTTTCAGCAGTTTTCCCCCGGCTTATTTTACAAATGTTAAAACAAATGAAAGTTTTTTGTTATTATGACTTTATATGTTGCATTTTTCTATTGTTTATGTATATTCAACATTTCATCACGTGTAATTGACCACATATAGACTATTTTTCATATAGCCAATTTAAAGTACTTTAAATACTCAAAGTACTTTCAGAGTACTACAATGTACTACAAAGTACTTCAGAGTACTTGTAGTAATTAGGATCATTCATTTGTGGTTCAAAGCTGATAAGACGTTGGTCCTAGAGAGTAGTGAGACACATTATAGGTACAGGTATGTAATTCTCTTAACATTCTACTATCTCTTATTGGTGCTTTTTAGCCATGCTTGTTTCCGATTGGCCGAGAGCTTAAATGGCTATAACTCACCAACCATTCCTCTTCGAGAGTAGTTGGGCATATAATTGGACTCGATAGGAAGTGCTCTATCATTGATTGATGCTTTTCAGCAATGTTGTTCTGTTATTGGCTAAGAGCTTAAAATGCTATAACTCACCAACCATTACTCCCAAAGAGTAGTTGGACACATCATTGGACTCGGTAGGAAGTCCTGTATCCCTGATTGATGCTTTTCAGCCATGCTCATTTCTGATTTGCCAAGAGCTTAAACAGCTTTAACTCACCTACCGTTGGTCATAAGAAGTAGTTAGGCACATCATTAGACTCAATAGAAAGTGTGTGAGCATGTGAACCAGCGATGCCAGTTAAATAAACTAACGCTTGCCAAAGAGACTGAAGAGTGCAAACATATTTTCCATTGAAAAATGCTTTGTGCCGTTCTCTGATAATAATTTTGCTATTGCAACATCTACCGCCATATTTTTCTATTTGCTTTCACTGTCGTCACACCTAATCCACGGCCATAGCTAACGTACAACGCTGATTGGTCTTCCTGCAATATGAATGTGAAGCTATCAGTCTGGAACCCTTCAATGCAACAGCGTTCATCGCTCGTTTAGAAAGAAACTAGCCAAACAGCAGCTAGCTTGCGGTTTCCCCATACCAACGACAGCATGGCAAGTTACCCTACATACAGCTTTAAACTCGTCTGGAAACTGAATTTAACATTGACAAAAAGCTTGGCAGCTAATTTATCATTTACAAAACAAATACATGTCTGTGGTGCAAGCAAACATGTTGGACGGGCTGCTGTTTACAGTAATCCTGAGAGGCCCTCGATGGAAGCTGTATGTGAGAGACTCCCTGCTGCTAATTATGCAGACATGTTCAACAACACGAACACCATTATGTAGGGCAGGGCACCTGAGTTTGTGAGTGCTATGGCTTTTAGCATGACAAATTCCTCTCGGTCAACGCTAAGGGCACGGAAGCGGCGGGCGAGTTGACTGATGGCCGCGTTCAGCTCCGTTAGTCCAGCCACGCGCGACATCTCCTCGTCCAGGACAAAGTCCTCGGCGAACACCACCTCGTCCTCGCAGCCGAGGGAGCGGTAGGCCACACCTAGGACCAGCACCTCCAGCCACACAGACTGCAGCACAGACATCTGGTCGGCCAGGGACAGAGACAGGAACCCTGCGTGGAGACAGTCACTGTTAGCAGCAGGACCTCATATAGAGCACTCAGCTCTGGATCACAGCTGTGACTCACATTTGCTTGGCAGACTACGAACCACGATGTCGGCTATTGCCATTAGCAACAATAGCAGTTACTATTAATCCTGACAGTGGGGAAATTCAGTAGGTGCCCTGCATTGGGCAGCCGCAGGCTCAATTCACCCACTAAGTTCCACAAGTACAATACAATATACACAGTTGAAATGATTGACCCACATGGGAAAACACATCCTCTGCAGGCACAGTTCAAATCAGAGGGAGGTCAACTACTGCTCTGATGCCAGGTCAATGGCGGCGGCAGCAGCTAACCTGACATGCCAGATGGATGGTTATTCACAAGTCCATCTGGGTAGCCGTCCGTTGAAACGGTTTGTAAAGGGCAGGTAAAAAATACTAGTTGATTGGATGAACCATCTGGTCATTTTCACTGCTGGCACACCTTAACCACGCCCGCATAGCTATCAGTACCCCGCTGATTGGAAAGTTTAGTTGCTACTCTGACACATTCAAAATTATTTCTAAGTTTCCAGTGTGATTCTCGCGGTGAAGTTAACTTTAAGTTTGTGAGATCAGGATGGTCTCGTGAGGCTAAGCAGTAGCAGGAGTAATCATCAAATATGCATGTCTTTTGGTGCAGGGTAACAGGCAGCATTCAAACTCCTTATAGAAGGCATACAGAGACATCAACCCAGAACCTTCTTGCTGGCAAAAGTGATTCCAAATTCTCTATGTGTACACAAGCTAATTCACTAACGTTCTGCAGCTAATTGCCAGATTTTTCACTTAGACTAATGGAGAAACACAATCCTATGTTTACTTATAAAATATACAACAGTGACAGTGACCAAATACACACCCATCTATTTCTGGCATTCTCGAGGTCAATGGTAAATCAAAAGACTAACCCTAGAAAACAACTGGATCAAGTGTAATGCTCTCTGATAGTTTGGGATATTCACTCCATCAGTGCAGTACACACTCCGAACAAGCAGGATGTTTATTGTACACATTTTCATGGAGTCGTCTTATAAAAAGGTCAAACAACTAATTGAACAGTAAGTTATGTTTGACATATACCCTGTATTGTTTTGCTCACCCTCGATGTATAGTACACACACTGATGATCTGCAGGCAGCTAGAGAAAAAACAATATTCTATTTGTGTTTAATGCACATGTTTAAAATACATGTAATTTCAATCAACCAGGCCTGCAGTCAGTATTTAAGAAGAAAATATTGTTTGTGCAAGGTACAGGGATGTGGAAGGATTTAAGATTTGACTCAAGAATATGATTTAATGCTATGCAATGTATTGTATTTGTTAATTGCTTGCTGAGGTTTTGTCTTTATGTGGACATTATGTGATATCGTATAGCAGTATAGTAAATGCTGTGGGGGAAAAGGTTAGCTTTTTTTTTGGGGGGGGGGTCCACGAACCTTAAACAAAATATGCCTAGTAGCCTACTAAAAACCTTGGTTCTGGTGACTATTTTTTTTATTTTTGGCTAAACCTCAAATAAATAATCTAAAATATAGTTTCCATCCCCCAGAAATTACCTAAATAGTGTATACTGCATCTTGATGTCTGGAAGGTCACTTGCATGTGTAGAATATATAGCAACTGTGTTTAATACAGATATTTAGCAGTAGGCCTAAAGATGTTTCAAATCATCCATTCTTCACTGCAGTGTATTTTGTTAACGGCCCCTTAATGCACGTTGCTCTGCTGGAAAGACAAGCGATCACTGTAATTTTAAGCGAATTTATGTTTATCCATTATTAATTCATTGTTGTCATAGTCGTCTTAACAATTTTAACGTATGTAATTTCAGTATCATGTTATACGTGTTTATTGTATTATTTTATGCACCTGTTATAATATATAATAAAAACAGATTATCTATGAGGTTTTTTTAGATTATTATTTATTATTATTAATGTCGTCTTTTTTCAATTTTTGAACGCAAGTTATTGAAGCTGAAATTTCAAGACTATTAGCCACACTGTATATTAACCACATGCCTCCGTTTAATGTCATTTTTAGAAACAAACCCATGCATTATCTGCAATAGCTTATTAACATCTTATTCACACCTTATTTAGTTTATTTTTAATGTTACGTCATCGTGTTGAAGGCATTTTTATGTATAACAAAAATTGGTCGGGCAACTAACCTCTTCAATAGGCCTAGATGCGCTAGAATACATTAATTACGGTAGGTTAGAACTCCTATTTTTAACACGTCAACAAAATATCTCCTGTAAGCAGCATTTTGTGGAGCCATGCTAAGTAAAGCGTGTCTTTATAAAGATGGCGAACCAGAGAAAGTAATATACTGAATAAATCTTGCAGATTTGACATTATGGTAGAGCTATGGTAAGTTAATTACCTGACACTCTACTTGTTCCTTTGCTTCTTTGGCTGGAATTGAGGCGATACGTGCAAGTAAGCTGTATTTGCAGTGAACAATCGTTACCTTTAAATAATATTATAGACCAAAATGATGTAGCGTTTCAATGTAATTACCAACTTGTTAAATTAACTAGCTGACTAGGTGAAAGTAGGCTACATTCTTGCAGACCATAATTTGCGCAGAGCTTCCGTTTTGCGCACTTTTCACTTTTTCAGATTTGCAGGTTGCCAGACAGTTCACACCTGACAGCTAAATAATCGTGAATTTGTCTTGAAATGAGAGATTCTCTAATTACCGATAAAATCGAATGTGCTTTACAAAATTTTACCTAAACTATGTTTCATAGAAATAGGTAGAGGGGTGTAACAGTACACTGAAGTCACAAAGAAAACACACACATTTATTTTTAAATCCATTTATTTGTAAAAGGGACCATGTACAAAATATTTTAACCTCAAAAGAGGAAAGATGATTTTACCAGATTTACCTTTAAGATCATTTTCATCTGCAGTCCCTGATCAAGTTTACATAAGTGTTTCAGTTTTTTGTATCGCAATATATCGAATTGTAACCCCTGTATCGTGAAACGTATCGATTCATGCCAATACACAGCATGTGTTGGTATATACTGTATATATGTGTATGAGTAAGTATATGTGCTCTGCATAGCAGTGGCAACATGCAGACATGACAGACTATATACCAAACACAAAAATAAGAGCAGGCATGCCTCACCAGGAATGTGTTTTGCCCATCCAATGATGACCACCAGCTCCCGATCTGCAAGGTCACAGAGGGTGGTGAGTGTTCGCTGGGCTGTGTCGGGCTGCAGAGGGTCGGGCATGGCAAACAGCTTCTCTGGCTCTGCTACCAGGAGATGGGACACGATAATGTTGGAAGAACCTACATGGCAATAAACAAAACAGTGTATCATTTGATGCACACATCAATTGTAGTGATAATATCAATCCATGATATATAGATGCATTTATGCTGAAGTATATGCATGTGCATTTTGGCAATGGAAGATTAGTGTATATATTAACTTATAAAGCACTTAAGGTATAGTAAGCGATTGAAAGATAATAAACTGAGTAAAATTCACCAAATATCTCCACGCGCTTATATTTTTTTGTGCATGTTAAAAAAATTTTTTAAAAATCTGGTACTTCTGCACAGCCCAGGCGCTGTGTAGGAACCCAACAATACCCAAATCTTCTCAGTGGATTTTTAATGTGTGGGGCGGAGCTTCTGAGGGAGCAACCTATACTATGGCATTGAAGGGAAACGTGTTTTTGTTTTGATTTTAGTTTAAATTTAGCAAGCGTTCTCAAGAATGACTTGCTATACCTGTATCTACTTAAAAGATCACGTAATTGCATGTAACCCAAATGTCAGAATGCCTAAAACTGATTGTTTCACATAGGATGCTAAAATAATTCTTACATGATGAAATATCCTTTTTTTAGCTTGGTTATGTAATTTAGCATATTGTTGTGGCAATTACGTATCCAGTGGGCGTAGTTTGCAATCTGTCCCTGCCTGTACTCACTATCCATTTTGTACATACAGCAGCTTTTAGGCATGTTGCAATTTTTGAAAATAAAACTGATTGTCAAATAGGGTTGGTATCGTTTGAATTTAATCGATTCTGGTTCCAATTCCGATTCTGCTTATTGATTCCGGTTCTTATCGATTCCCGATTTCAATTCCATTATGTTTGGGAGAAGAAATAAAACATATTTCAAGATGGAAAATTTCCTGACTTTTCATTTAGTCTATAATCAGTCAAATCAAGGTCAATGACCAGTGTTAGGCACGCTACATTGAAAATGTAGTGAGCTGAGCAACCAGTTACTCTACGTTAAATGAAGCTTCACTACACTGAAACTATCCCCAAGATAAATGTGGCAAACTAAGCTACAGCAACACGGCAAAGTTAGTTCACTACATTCAAGATATTTTCCCTACATTGTATTGTACCAACATCCAAAAGTGTAAGTCAAACAAATAAATAAACATGGCAAAACTGTTCAGTTCAGTTGTTTATTAAACAATAAGATGTGTTTTCTGCTCTCACTGTACCACATAAACTCAGTCTTGTTTTTATTCCCCCTCAATCCCCTGCATCAAAGTCTCAGCAATCAGCGCAGTGATTGGTAGGCCCACGTCTACGGCATCACCATCTTACGGAAGTGCTTCTGCATTTTGTGCATTTTTAACAAAGCCCATTGTAATTCAAATTTAAAAAATAAAACAAATAAAACGTAACGATAATTGTTTTGGCGTGGCTTCAGCTCTAGCTTGTTATGCTGGTGCTCACACGGCGCATACTAAGTTTGTTGTGATCGCGTTCGTCATATATAAGGAAGTTGATCTGATGGATTTGGGTTAGGAATAAAATAAGAAACAG
>JAODOY010000006.1:2584180-2595541 GCA_025399855.1 Forbesichthys papilliferus | reverse complement strand
CCCCCCCCCAGCCTTGCCGAAAGATGAAAACTGGTGAAGTAATTTTCATTATTGTTTTTCAGAACGAACGATTACCTATTTTGTCATTTGTAACCTTTTACATGATTAATTGTCATGTTTTGTGATGGAACCTAGAAAACCTGAACTGCATTTGCTTAGTGAGAGCTCACAAGGCACCCCTATTTTTAAACTCCATGCAAGATCGTTTCGGAAGAAGCCATGTATTCCTAGTTTGAGGATTCCTCTGTTGTCTGTTAAATTGTTGTCAAACAGACCAGAAAGTGGGCGTGGTTCCCCATTTCCTCTGGAAGGTTGCAGGAAAATGCTCCAAGATCTATGGCAAACATTTACTTGTTTGACGTATGCTTGTATTGTAGTGTATGTTGGTTTCTTAGCTCACCGGCAGGGAGTGTGTTGACATTTCTTGGTTCACTGGCAGGGAGTGTGGGACATGCTATAACTACTAAAAGCCATAGTCTTTTTTTAATCAATGCTTTTTCCATGTAATTGGTGAGTTTGCTAGGAGTGTGCGCTTCAATGGAGTTTTATTGGGAACATCAATAAATCGGTCTTGCATCTGAGTTCAGACTTCTACCATTGCTACACCACTACACACTTGTTAATTTCTCCCATTATTTTGCATGTGTCAAGAAGGAAATACCCAGTTTCCTCAACCCAAGCTCTCTTTTCAAACAGTAGCTCTGAATTGTGGTATTCAGTGTCTTTGCAGACATTTTCTAAAAGTATTGGTGGATTATAACTTTAAATAACAACGCACATAGGTTTTAACCCATGCTCACGTGAGAACACATTTAAATGTTTGTCCAGCACTGCATGTCAATGAGGGTTTTTATTTTTGGAATTTCTTTGTTTTTTTAATGTAACATGGCTCTTGGATTTAGTTGTTGAAGTCTCACCACTACTCCCTCCTTTGCTGTTGAGCAATTAGCGGCTGATTAATATATCTACACCACTGCAAATGGTAGAGATTTTGATCTATTTTTTTCAGCTGTTTGGCAGCAGTTTAAATCAAAGATAATTTGTTTGAACAGAATCTCTGCGAGGGGGCTGCTTACAGTGGAGGTGTTATTGCTTTGTATAGACTAAATAAGCCATTTTACATGCTATTAGTTAGGCTACTTAGGCATGTTTTTAAATTTCTGAGGGTCGTCATATGATCCTTTTGTACAGGTTTAGTTTTCATGACTGGAATTTTTGAGAGGTTCTTGTACTTGACCATCTTACTTTCTAACAGCCTTTACGGATTTTCTTTATGCAAAATGTCAAGGGCTTTGGCACTCCATCCACAGTAACCCGAAATGACCCGAATTTAAGTTGTGTTGCCTTAAATGATTTAATAAATGGACCAGTTTGTGGTACCCTGAGTGTTCCTCAATCCCGTTCTGTTCTGCACAATCTCCTCAATCTGTAGGGTTTAAAAAGGCCTATAATGTTCCCTACATGAATGTTTAATAAGAAATTTTTTGTTTGGGGTGAGATTTCAATATTGGCATTTTAATCACATTTAGGCAAATGTCTGGTCCCTGGCAATAATTCTTTAAATTCAAAAAGACTTTGTAAACACATTTTTAGGATCGAAATTATTGTCTTCACATGAATAAGGTTTAAATTACTATGTTTTACAGTATCTATAATAGTAGGTAATTTTCCAGTGGAACAGTCAGGCATTCATTTTCTGGTCCATTACAATACAGCACAACCTGATTTTATTATTTTTTTTTTTTTGCTGCAAAACCAAATTGACCATGCTCTTTTACATAAAAGTCTTTGTATACACATGCATTGCATGAATGTCTGAGTATGAGACCTATGGTTTTATCCATTAAATGCTTGATCTATGGCTTAGACACTCTTAATAATTTAAGAGATTTAGAAGACAAATATGGTGCTATTGGACCTCATCTTGGGGTGCTCACAGCTTATGTGACTGGTCATGCGGACTCATTGATCATATCATACTTAAAGAGGCAACTTGTAAGATTTTCTCTTAAATATACGGATTTAGAATTGGTATTGACACATTTGTGAAGTCTAAAGGAGCTGTCAGAACTTCAATGAGAGAAAATTGAGAATATAAACTAGAGAATTGAGGCGTGGAATGTGCTGTTTATAAACGTTGACAATTTCAGCGATATATTAACAGAAAATCCTACATGTGATAACTAAATATCCTTGATATATGCAGATCTGTTTTAACAGGTGTTAGTTTGTTTTTTTCTATTAATGTAAGTCGACACCGTTGCAGGTTTGAAAGGACACGAAGTCAAGAATCACATCCCTCCCTTGAATTCTTCCTCCACTGTGGCCCAAACTCATGGCCTAGTTTGTCAAGGTGTGATGTCTTTCCTTCAGTAGTAGTAATGAAAGTAGTCGTCTAACAAATTCAAAAGCCTCACAATGGATGCCGTTCTTGAGTGCATTCTAACCATTTCCCTCTAATGATCATTCAATTTGGTGAAAAATCAATCTGAGGTGTGTAATTTTAGGGCTTTTGATTTTTATTCAACTTGTGAATTCAGAGAATAGAGCCATTCCTCTGTACTGACAACTATTTTATGTATTAATACCTCATAGGATGTTGTGGAACGGCATTTCTAGGTGGTAGCACACTGTATTTTGGATCCATCCCAGGGTCAGAGTCCAGACTCTGCTTTCTCTGAAATTTCCTCCATGTAGTTGTGTAGAATGCTAAAGCTCGTTACCTTTTGTATGTTGGACTGAACCAAAGATGCCACCGGCCATGCTCAAATGCTGCTCCATGGGCCTGGCTTCATGTCCTTCCAAAAACAGCCCTGCAAATGACAGTTTGTCTTGCAATCTGTTAATTTATGATTTTTCTCAACTGTCTTGACTTATTAACCAACCTAATTTTTCAATGAATTTTCATTGAATCTATCTCTGAGACCCTGTGCGGATTAAGGATAGAGTAAACGGTTGCTACTTGTTATGTTGTCGTCATTATTGATTTATTAGTGCTATAATTTACAAAAATGAAAATCCCATGGTGTGCCTCCTATCTTATATGGGTTTATAAGTGTTTTTGTTTCCCTGAAGACCAGCAGTTATACTTTATACAAAAGATGATTTTTTTCCTTATTTTTATGCCATTAAAATGATAAACGCCTGTTTTCTTTACTCTGGACCCAGTAGCTGCACTGGTATACAATCGCACTGATAAATGAATACTTAAAAAAAAAAAAATTAAAATGACAAATGAAATAAGATCTACAATAAACTTGTGTTTGAAACTTTTATAAAAAAGATTTTATAAAAGCAAGAAAAAAATGTATGTTTTTCTACTTCAACATGAATTATTTTAAAGATATTTTGGATCTAGTTTTAAAATTATTTTAGTTGTTTTCTATGTTCAATATTTGAGACACTGCATTTTGAGACATGTACACTGTACAAAATTAAATAATTTTGTTTCAGTGGCCTAACTGGCTGTGAGGATTACCTGGTGTAACTCCTCCAACATGTATTTCTCTTTTTTTTTGACACTTTCTCTGCTTTAGTGACTTGAAAATATTGATGGAATAATATGATCTTGGGGGGGAATTTAAAAAAAAGAGACCTCCCCTAGTAGAGCTAGATCCTTTCTCCTTCCCTACTGAATTGCTGTTAGTGTGATAAGACTTGAAATGGGCATTTGTTATATGGCCCCATAAAAGAAAAAAAAAATTGGGGGAAGGCTTAAAAACTATATAGGTGGGTTATCAGTGAGTATGTAAGCAATGGCTGTGAAGATAATGTTTTAAACATTATTACCTTTTCAAATCATTTATTCAATAAAAAATACAAAACTAATGGAAAACAAAATAACTTTCAGAATCTCATTTATTAAAACATTTGGGCCACGCAATTAGACATTTGAGTTGATATGCTTTGAAATGTCTGTATACACACATAATAGAACACAAGAAATACAGAACAATTTTAAGGCCATGACACAGCATACAAGAATGAACAGTTCCTTGTGTTATAAACAGTTTATCCATCATTAGTGGCTATGTTCTGGTATGGAGATTGTTGATGGAGAAATTAGTGATGTACATACATTATTCCTGACAGCATTAATCAGGATTCCACAATGTAAAAACATTACCCATTTCTGTAACCTGCAATTAGGCTGTAGAAAATACAACTACCTATTTATTACAGTATATTACATTGACAATAAATGTATTTAAAAACCATCACTCAGATTTGCAAGTGAGAACTTATTTCACAACACAAATATAAAAACACAAGTTCATCATCCTTTTTGTAATTAAATGTTACAAATAAACATCTAGTGGGGATGATAGTTGTAATATGATGCAATATAGGGATCATCAAAGAAGGCTTCCTTTAAGATACAGAGAACATATGTATATAATGTGAATTATCTTTGCTATACTGGTGGAATGAAATGATGCGCCCTCACTTTTTTTTCTAAAATACTTTCAGTCTAGATGTAAATTTCAAGACGTGCAAGCGTGGCATGTTCATAATTATGCAGAGTTACAGCTTCAAGAGTAGGCCAGGCAAACCGACCTGAAACGAGATCACTTCACAGTAAATCTATGGAACGCTGGTCTCTCCTTATCCTAAATTAAAAACATTGTCATTTATTTAAATAGCAGGAATGTAATGAAGAAGCAGTTGAGTTGAGTACCCTAAACAGTCATGTGGAAAGAGGTAACAAATAACATGTTTACATTTCGGTCAGGAGAGAGAAAAAAATTTTAAAAAACATTTTATATTAACAGATGGTTGCTGCAACAAGCATGGTGTGTAAAACTATTTACCCAAACTCAAGTGACTGATTACAACATTGTGCATATAAAATGGAACCTTTACCAACAAACCATTCCATATCAGCAGTAACATTTGGGAATACACCACTGTCAATCCATTAAAACACTACATTTACAAAAAGGCATTATGAGAAAGGTCCGTCGTCACTTTCTTCGTTCTGGAAGTGCTATTCCAAATATAAGAATAAAAATAGCTTCCCCATGTTCCTACCAACTTGCATGTATATGACAAGTTCGGTGTCTTTCATTTTGATGCATGCAAGAATTAGCACAAGCCAACGTTACCTCTAAAAGAAGATACCACAGATTTTACAGAGTGAAGTGGCCCTTTTTACAGCAACAATAGACGGTAAAGCGTTAAAAGATGCATTAAAACCAGACATGTTTTTAAACCATGCATTTTGAGTGCAAGGCGACACCTGTCTATACATATGTATGCCCATTCAGTCGACCTTCTTGTTGCGTAACCGGATACTGTCTAGCGTGTGTCTGTAGAGCGATCCACTGTGCTGCACGAGGAAGGTCAGAGCCTTCCCGTGGATCAGTGTGAGCAGGGTCTGATGGCCCGTGGCCCACACTCTGTACCAAGGCCCATAAAACGGGTCCGACACGGCTGGGCACAGCATGTTGTTCAGATTGACATCTGTGAGCTGGAGGCCAGGAGAGAAGCAGAGTGATTTCAGATGTACAGAAGAGGATTAGGGCCACGTGACAAATTCTCAGAGTTCTGAAGTCAGAACTCTGAGAATAACATCAGAACTCTGAATTCTGATGTTAGAACCGGTCAATCCACTGTATTATCTCATATAAATCCAAATCTAATTTATAAAGAGCACTCTAATGTCTAAATAAATATTGACATCACAGTGTATGTAAAGTTTATCATTTAACTATGTTGTTTATTTCATATTATTAATTTTTAAAAGTTGTGAGAGGGTATTTCATTTATGATATTAGTCAAATGTTTTGAAATACCCTTAAAAACATAAGTATCAACATCTAAGTTTGTTTCTTTAGTTCATAATAAGGCCACAGTTTAAAACGTGTTCAATTAAAATATCTAAAGGTGTCCACTGTCCAGCAGAGGTCAGTCTTACCAGTCCCAGGCTCTGCAGGAAGATGAAATGGTACAAGAAGAGAATGCCAGCAGAAAGGACTGCCCACCACATGTCTCCCAGGGGCTCAGCCTTGTACACACCTGCACAAACACAGCCACATTCAGACACGCTCATTTGCAAGTCAAGCAGGCTAAAGAGAACTGAAACAAAATAAATCTCCACTGCCTCTCGGCTCAGTGTCCAATACCCCTGCAGAATGGATGTGTGAGCTACACTACAGCAACTTGAATAACAGACAGCAAGCAGACAGAAGATACAATCTACAGCCCCTGCCTGGCTATTGTAATGTCGTACCCATTTTGAGAACGAAGATTTCAAGGCTATGAAATACACTGTCTAGAATAAAACTGCGTGCATTGCAATATATAGTACATTTGTGATATTATAATACATTATACACTACTAGTATATTATAACACTATTCAAAGATGAGGTTGGAAGCTTCTATTTAGGGGAACAGATGATACAGACTATGCTAGTTTCCATGTGGGTGTGCTACCGTGTTGCATTGTTAAACAATCTATGATTCAGCGACAAAAAGTGTCTCAGTTCCTATGAGGGATTCATAGATTTACTACAACTGAAATGGCCGATCACCGATATGAGACTTAATTACTTGGCACTGGTATGGAGGCCACGACATTATAGCTTTTACCTGACATTTATTGATGACACTCAAAAAATAAAATAAAAACGCCCTCTTGGAATGAATTTCCAATATTGCCACTCAGAAGTGACTTAGTACCTTATAAGTCACTACAACTTTGTCACATCACAGGACTGAGGTGAGGTGAACGTTTGGAAACCAAGGTGAGTAATAAATGTGCTGTCATTCAGACCAGGGCCAGCGAGAGCATCCCTATCACTATGTGATAGACAATAAGGGCTTTGAATCTGGAATGCTGGTTCCGTAGCCTTGGCTGTCAAATAGGTGTGGCGTTTGCCCTAGTCCAAACTACTGTCCTATGCTTTTCTCTACCTCGAATAAACATGGCTGTGGTCTTTAGAGGAGAATACACAAGTCTCGCCTACAACCTGAGAAGTCAAAACAACCCTATACTCTGGAATATGACATAAGAAGATAGAAGCCTGCATCTAGCTTTCATATCTAGAGGTGGGCTCTAACAGTCAAAATGGTGGACACTCACCTCCTTTCCTTAAGAGATAAACAGGAACCAGGTAGAGCATAGAGTGCTGGATGTAGTAGATTTCTCTCTCAAACGGGAGCTGAAAACAGGATGAACCAGTCTGGTTACGTTCAAAACAACCGGATCCTTTGCTTTGTGTATTAAGGGTTGATGTGTATGGAAAATTCTGTTGGGACATGGCGTATCAATATTTATTAAGAGGCCTTGACCTTTGACATGACATTACAGAATAACAATATACAATATAGTACTTGTACTATATTTTTGAAGACCTTCCTAGGACAATGAGTGAGCACAACCCATGCAAGTCGATTAGTAGACATACACTTTCATTTACTTTAATAACTTACCAGTCTGGTGTTCAGGACCGGGAACAAGAGAGCCAACAGGGCACCATTCAACATATGCACCTGAAGCCTGTCAAAACAAAATCTCCTCTATTATGTTCACACTACCATAGTACACACGGATCCTTACATGCTGCAGAACACCTGCCTCAGACTGAAGGGGAATGTCAAAAGTAATCTCCATATTTCACTGTCAATCTAAAATACATGTAAGATGATTTTACGCAATCAGTAATGGCTAGATGACAGTGCCAATTCCGTGATGCTTAAAATATATTCTAATTCATTCCCAGCAGTTAGGGGCAGCTGTCTCCCAACATCAGCTTGACATTCTTAAGTGGCAGGACTTTGTGTTGGAATCAGAGAAGCCTAGATGAGTTGTTAATATGATACTGAACTCTAGAAAATCCTTAATCTTACCTCAATAAATCCATGTGATGATATTCAGAATAAAAGCCTGTTTGGTTGCTGTATTTATTAAACCATGTCTTGTGAAATGTGTTCTCACAAGATTCCTTAGTAAACTCTAGCTCTCGTTCTGATGTGAATTTAGATAAACCATTGAAAATGTAAGCATTCATACTGAATGTAAATGTGTGGACTTAATAGTGATATAAGAAAGCCAAAACTATCAAGGGATATGTTAGTTTAAAACAAATTTAACCATTAACACAATGGGGTTTTAACAATACGGGTTATGCGGAACATACTTCCGCATTCTGTAAAGCAGGTCACATAACTTCCAAATAGGTGCCCTACGGGCTGGAAGATGCCTCCAGGAACAACCAAAAACAGTAGTTACCGATGTCCATCAAATTGTGACTGATAAATACTACTAGTGAAACGGTTAAAAAACTTTTGCATGGTAAAAGGAAAAAAATATTCAATCAACATATGATATGTGCAGGGATTCTATGCTCTGCTGCGAATCTGTTAATTTACAGATATGCTCAGCACACTAACCCAGCCAGAGTCATAATAGTATATGATGCTGCACTAAACTAATCACACACACGTCAACCAGTTTGATTTCGGAATAAAAAGCAACGGACAAAACTGCGTTATGCTGAGGACGATAATGGATCACTGAGGACTATAGCGGATCGCATCGGCTACTAACTAGCGGCTAGCGCAAGCATCCAGCTATAATAGCCGATACGACACAGTTCACTGTACATTCCGCTATAAACAATGGAGTAACGTACGTTGCCCACGTTGGACCAGTATATGCCACTATTCGGGTATTCGTTTGATGTGTAGGTATTCAAGTCTTAATTTATAGATTTTAATATTATATTTTTAGTTTTTTTGCATGCATATCAGAATTTTCTCCGTAAAAATAACTATCAGTGTGTTCAATTTTCCATTGGTTAAGCCTACACACTAACAAGTTGTTGAAAAGTGCAACTATGTGGTCTGAAAGAACACGGACTGCCATTGGCTGTTTAAGATTTAGAAGAGCTCCTATTCGTTCAATTAAATTGTCAATCAGACTGCAGTGGTTATTTTCATGTCCCAACAAGCCCCGCTAACATGTAAACGAGTGACAGAATGGAAGGTTACGTCTGCAGGCTAATATGAAATTACTGCAACAGCAGTCAGTGAAGACAGAATTTATTAATCTAATAATGCGTTTTGGACTAAATATTGTACTGGATTGGACATTTGCCAATGTAACAGGATTGTTTTGTACTGTTATCGAATGGCGGATTAAGTGGTATATAGATATTGTAGCGACCCGGTAACTAGTTGTTGCGGGCTCTGGTAGGGGCCCTACAGAGGCGCTTTGGACAGTGCCTACAGCCTGGAATCCTGCGCAATTAACTTAGTAATCGATGTAGAAAGTCGGGGGAGCCGCTACGGGTGTTGGCCAATGACATAGAGGGGCTGACACGGAGGGCATATGCACACATGCTGCCCGGGGTGCAGAGTGAATTGGCTTGGGATCAGTTTATCAGTCAAGGGGAGAGTTCACCCGTGGTGAGGGCTGCGAAGGAGAGCCCATCAGAAGGGGAGAAACCAGCGTGGGTGACAGAAGTCACAACTGTTGAGAGCTGTGTCATTGCAGACCGCACGTGTCCCACAACCGAGCCCACGTCTCTGCTGGGGCTGTGGTCAGCCGGGACATTTATTCTGCCCCAAGTCAACCAAGGCTCAGGGAAACGGAAAAGGGCCCGCATAGAGGGGGGCATGCGGACCCCAAAACCCCCCACCCCTCTCACTTCCCCGGGATTCCCCGTCAGCAGTGCCTTGTATACCTGGATGACATCCTGGTAAATGGCAGCTCCTTCGAGCCGGCTCTCTGGTCCCTGCGGCGGGTGCAGAGATGATTAGGGAAGCTGGCCTGAAGCTGCACCCAGAGAAATGCCACTTCATGCAGAAGGAGTTGTCCTTCTTGGGGCACAAGGTGGGGGGGAAGGGCATCAGCACCATGGAGGAGAAGGTGCAGGCTGTAGCAGACTGGCCCACCCCCACCAACCAGAAGCAACTCAAAAGTTTCCTTGGACTGGCCTCGTACTACAGGAAGTTTGTACGGGGTTTCTCCAGCATGACAGCTCCCTTGTGTCAGCCTTTGCAGAAAGACAGGGACTTTGTGTGGACTGAGCAGTGCCAGCAGGCGTTTAGAAGCCTGCAGCGTTCCCTGAGCGAGGCCCCAGTGCTCTCTCCTGCCGACCCCAGCTTGCCGTTTATCCTGGACACAGACGCTAGCAGGATGGGGGTCGGGGGAGTGCTTTCCCAGTTGGGCCCTGAAGGGGAGAGAGTGCTGGCATATTTCAGGCGGGCGTTCAACAAGGCGGAGCGGCGCTACTGTGTCACTCGCAGGGAACTGTTGGCTGTGGTACTCTGTCAGGCATTTCAAGTATTACCTGTGTGGCCTGCCCTTCACAGTGAGGACTGATCACTCGGCCCTCCAGTGGCTCATGACATTCAGAGAACCAGAGGGGCAGGTTGCCAGGTGGTTTGAGGAGCTCCAGGCATACAACTTCAGGGTGGAGCACAGGGCGGGAGAGCGGCACACCAATGCTGACGCCCTCTCTCGTCAGCCATGCACCCAGGACGGGTGCAGCTACTGTGAGCGGAGAGGGAGGGGAGGAGGACTGTGTGGCAGTGCGGCAAATGGGGTCGGCCAGCTGCAAGGAGCTTCACGAAGTGGATGTGGCGAAATCAGCAGGAGCAAGATGACCTTCGGCCTGTTCGGCAGTGGGTGAAGGCACAGCAGCGACCACCATGGAAAGAGGTGGCGGGGCTCTCCCCAATAATCAAGGGACTGTGGTCAAAGTTTGAGGCTCTGCGTCTGCACAAGGGCGTGTTGCAGCGAGCGTGGAAGGAACCTGCCACGGGAGAGGAGATGTGGCAGGTTGTTGTCCCCAAAGGCCTGCGAGACACGGTGCTTAAGGCCATGCATGGAGCAGCAGGGTCTGGACATGTCGGGGTCACGAAAGCACTCCGCCGTCTACGCCAAAGCTTCTACTGGGGCCGCTTCCGGAAGGATGTAGAGGATTTTTGTCGTCGATGTGACCCCTGTATGGCAAGAAAGGGGACCCCAGGTCGTTCACATGCTCCCCTCCAGCAGTTTCCAGTGGGGGCCCAGATGGAGAGGGTGGTGGTGGATATAGTGGGTCCATTGCCACGCTCTGACAGAGTTAACTGGTACAGCCTCTTGGCTAGTGCTGTACCAAACGATTATTTTTTTGGTCGATGAATCTATTGATTATTTTTTTGATTAATCGATTACTCTTTAGATTAATCGGATTACTACATTATTGATAATATAGAAATCCAGTTGATGCCATAGGGTGCTCCCTCAGAATCTGTTTCACCCACATTTGTAACACACACCGTTGTGCGGTCTGCCCCACTTTGTGTTCCTTATTACAAAGCCAGGGCAGTGTAGAAACACTAGATTATAGTTTTCTAGCAGACCATG
>JAODOY010000006.1:2569947-2580935 GCA_025399855.1 Forbesichthys papilliferus | reverse complement strand
CAGCCCACCCCCGCGTGTTGTGACCCCCCGTCCCCACCCCAGCCTGTTGTGACCCCCCCGTCCCCACCCCAGCCTGTTGTGACCCCCCCTTCCCCACCCAAGCGTGTTGTGACCCCCCTTCCCCACCACAGCATGCTGTGACTGTATCTCTCCCGTGTCTGCAGGTCCACATGCCCCCTGCCTCGGTACCAAGCCCCCCACCCAGACCGGCAGCACCAGCGTTAGCGGAGCAGCGACGCGACACAGACAGCCCTGGAACCATGCGGCCCTTCCCGTCCATCGCCGAGTTCCTGGAAGACCCCGGTGCCAAGCTCATCTTACTGGAGCACGACCCCACCGCCCCACTAAAAGTCCCGGCCGCAGACCCGCCCAACCCCCTGAGCGCTCACGGCGGCTTCTTACCCCGCAACCCGTGGCCGCTGGAGTCCGAGGCAGAGGAGGAGGAGGAGGGAGAGAACACCCGGCTGGTGTCCGTTGAGGAGTTCCTGAGGCCGGAGCAGGAGCCAGCATGTTGCAGGAGCCAGCAGGTAGTGCTTCCTTCATTAGCCTGGTGTAACCAGACCCAGCATTCACTTGGTGTATAGGGTCTGGCCAGAGCCATGGCAATTACAGTTACGCCAACCCAGAGCCGTGGAAATAACCAAGTTACGCCAACGGAACATTTTCAACTGTCACATGGTTCATGGAGAGGCGAAACCTATGGCAAAATTGGTCCCGGTGCTTGGTGGGCAATTAGAATATATTCATATAGATATATAACTTAATTTTTGGGTAATAAGTTGTCAATAAATGCACCTATTTACATTTAAAATATAATTTATAGTGTACTTTTAGTATTTAGGCTAACTTCCGGGAATTATTTTGAGGCTCCGCAATTGCTGTGAAAATACGGTCCATTGGAGTGAACAGAGATGGCGCGACTCTTTTTACATGGCTCTGGGTCTGGCCACGCTCCATTTAGAAGTGTTAACAGTTGTTGCCTCCTACTGGGTGTAAACCTCTGGTTCATTTTGAAACTATTGTACAGCTATTGGACAACTGTTTTGGTCGCCCTAATCTAGGTCTACCACCATTACGAAACACAGATGACTTCAATGTCATTGCACTTGGGCTTTTGGACCGCCAGCAGGGTGGCTGTGAAAACGCTAATGCGAACATGGTTTCCAGACTATAATCTCATCTAAATTAAAATTGAGTTGAGGGAAATAGTCGAGAGGAGCCAGGCTATGCGTTCATGGCCACCAGTGTTGGGCAAGTTACTCAGGAATTGTAATAAGTTACTATTTACTCCATCAAAAAGTAATAAGACTACTTTACGTGCTACATTACTATATTACTTTCACAATCACTACCCTGGCTCGCCTCTTCCCAAAAATGACAACCTGTGTAGCCATCTCATTTCAGAATTGAATCCTCTTCAATGGAACAGTAATTAACCGTCTTTAACAGTAGAGCGCGTGATTTGGAAAATCATGGTAACAGGAAATGCAGGTGAGAGCCTGTGTTTCAGCTGTGCTATGAGTGTTGAACCCCCCCGACGGTGCATATGGCTCTGTGGGGGAGGAATGTCAGGCAGGGGTGCTAGCCACTTAGAACCAGAGTCAGGGAAGGAATGCACTCTGAGTATGAAACCAAAACAACACTGGTTTCAACCACAAGGGCGCATCCAGGAGTTTCCCTTTAAAGACGAGACACGGGACACTTTTATAGTACTGTAGATACTGTAGAAGTGGTTTTGCTACATGCTCGATTGTTCGAGAGGATGTGGTATTTTTGGCTAATGATACCTTTAGCTTTCTTGACCACGTATCTTTTCCAGAGTGAACAAAGTCTTTTAGTTGGACCTCCATAATAATAATAATAATGGACTGTACCTTGTACTGCAACCAGGGCTATGGCAGTATGCTGGGGGAACCTGCCGGTGACTACCATACAGAGAACAGTCGTTCTGACCTTTCTGACATCCTGGAAGAGGAGGAGGAGGATGATTTGTACTCTGACCCGCTGGGAGGGCCACAGCACAGGGGCAACACCGCCTGCAGGGTACAACGCCACCCTCTCATTAACACAGGGGCAACGCCACCCTCTCATTAACACAGGGGCAACACCACCCTCTCATTAACACAGGGTACAACGCCACCCTCTCATTAACACAGGGGCAACGCCACCCTCTCATTAACACAGGGGCAACGCCACCCTCTCATTAACACAGGGTACAACACCACCCTCTCATTAACACAGGGGCAACGCCACCCTCTCATTAACACAGGGTACAACGCCACCTGCAGGGTACAACACCACCCTCTCATTAACACAGGGTACAACACCGCCTGCAGGGTACAACACCACCCTCTCATTAACACAGGGTACAACACCACCCTCTCATTAACACAGGGACTTGCTCTTCCTAAGCCTGGGTAAATCTTTTACGTTTGTCTTGCTGCCTGTTTTGAGTTCTTTTGTTTTTCTCTTCTTCTTCTTCTGCTTGACCTGGCTGGGCCTTCGCCATGCCCGCTCCCCCTCTTTTCAATGAGCTGTGTAACACCATGTCTTCCCTTTGTCAACTGCCCCACATGGCCTTGCCCTGTCCCCCTGTGGGTCACTATACAGTCCTGCAGGCTGCATCCACCCGACCGGAGCGCCCTCCAGCTGCCCCCGGTGGTGGGGGCGTGCCACGACACGCAGCTCTTCAGCATCCCCGAGGTGACGGAGGAGGACGACAGCAGCTTGGAGGAGGCCCCGGCCCTCCGCCGCAGGCGCCCCGCAGGTGGCCTCCCCCACACCCAGATCCTCCAGGACCACCCCCACTTCCAGGTTTACCACCCCCAGGACCCCCACACCCAGCTCCACCCCAACCACAGAGACGCTCCCAGCCAAGACCAGGAGCCGCCCAACCGTCACCACATCCACCTGCACCTCCCCCACCCCCTCCAGACGCCCCGAGCCCCAGCTACAGAGCCTCAGGTCAGGCCCAAGAGCCGCCAAAAGGTCCGCTACTCGGAGCAGGAGGTGGAGATGGAGGAGGAAGAGTACCGGGGTGCGTGCAGCCGCACGGGGGTCCCCCGCGGGGGTTCTTCCCGCAGCAGGGAGAGGCCGCTGACCAGGAAGGGGCTGGGGGACCGCCTTAGGAAAGAGGCAGCGCTCCGGAGCAATACACCCGCCCCCCCACCCCCCGCAGAGATTAGCCTGGAGTACGGCTCTGACGACAGCGAGGAGCCCCCGGAGCGCGGCCTCCTCGGGGAGGTGGACCAGATGAACGCTCGGTGGTGGGGGGAGGGGGCCCCGGGGGAGCACAGCAGACCCCCACAGCACCACAAGGGGCCCCGTGGCCCATTGGCCCCGCAGCAACGGGTGAATGATCCAGGAACCCCCCCCCCCACAACCCACCCCTCTAACCCCACTCCTCTATCCTAGCGCCGCAGAGGGAGTAATGCTCTCACTAGCTCCCTAGCTCCCTACTGTAGCTCACTAGCTCATTAGCTCATTTGCTAACTAGCTCCCTACTGTAGCTCACTAGCTCATTAGCTCATTTGCTAACTAGCGCCCTACTGTAGCTCACTAGCTCATTAGCTCATTTGCTAACTAGCTCATTAGCTCTCTATTGGCTCCCTGAGGTTTGGTAAAGGGGGGGGGGGGGGTTGCATGTTTAAAGGTTAGACTTGTTCCTCTTTTCCCTGTGGCTGCGTTTAGATCTCCCCTGTGTGCTACGTAGTATTCTCCTGTCTCTGCTACTTTTCACTGCATTCATTCACAAGGCATTGGCTTGAACTCACAGCTCTTCTCATCTGCTTACACCAAACATAATATGCCAGCACAATGAAACATGGCTGATCGCTGGAGACCATGTTCTTGTCATTAGTTTAGTGTACCCTATGTATATCATTGTAGGGCTGCAACTAATTTTTTTTTTTTATTATCGATTAGTCTGCCTATTATTATTGCGAATAATTGATACGTTGACTTATTTGAATTTAAAACAAACACTTAAATTTTTTTTTTACAAATCCAGTAATAGTTACAAGAATGTCGAATCATAAGACTAAAGCCTGACACATTTAACATGAGTGCGCACAGAAAACCCACAACAAGGCAGTTTAACTATTTAGCTGAACAGAACAAGTCACCTGAATAATGTAGTGTGTGTGTGTGTGTGAGACAGTTTCCTAAGTGTGTGTTTTATGCATGTCTGTGTTGCAGCAGGAGGCGGGCACAGCGTGGGGAGGCCAGCCTGAGCTCTCCCCTACCCCGGCCTGCTCACAAACCAGGCAGCTACCAGGTCAGAGGTTCCTCTCTCTCTCTCTCTCTCTCTCTCTCTCTCTGTCTCTCTCTCTCTCTGCCCCCACCCCTCCCAGATTTAACAGGCGTGCTCAGTACTATGGGTTGGGGGGAAGAGACTGCGAGGAGAACAGGCTGTTAAGCTGAGAACCGGCTTAACCCAAAGTGGCTTGTCATGACATGAGGCAGAGGAAGTGACAGGCATGGAAATAGTAACCTAGATTAGCCAGCAATGAAGCTTTACTAGCATAACTAACCTTGCCTTTAAGGAGGCGTGTGGGATATGCTACACCAGTGTTCCCTAGCCCTGGTCCTAGAGGGACACACACCTGCATGTTGTAGATGTCTCCCTGCTCCAACAAACCTGATTCAAACGAATGTCGTTAGAAGCCTGATAACGACCCACGTCGTTTGAGTCAGGTGTGTTGGAGCAGGGAGACATCTAAGCCAGCGGCCCTCCAGGACCAGGGTTGGGGAACACTGCTCAACACAGTGGCGTTCCCCAGTTGAGCGTCGTGAGTGTGTGGCTGTAGTTCATGAACATGTGGCACGGACCTAAAGGCAGTGTTTCTTGAACGCACACTCCGCTGTTGTGTCTCCCCAGGGGGTGCAGACTCACCCATGGTGCCTGGAGACAGCGTTCGCATCTTCGTGGCGCTGTTCCCCTACGAGCCGGCCACCATGTCGCCCAATCCCGACGCGGCCGAGGAGGAGCTGCCGTTTCGGGAAGGACAGATCATCAAAGTATGCGCTGTTCTCTGTTCTGTTTCCCTAGTGGAAGGAGACCTTTTACCTATATGCCACGCTGCTTTTAGTGCTGAACGTGACTTTCTTTTGTGTAAAGAAAACATCAGTAATAAATATATTAACACTGTGCTACAAAGCTTATTTAAATGGTTTGCAGTTGTGGTCAATGTTTGCCGTTGTTAGAACATAAATAGCTGATAGCGTAGCTAAGTGTGCTGTTGTCTTTTTTTGAAGATAGCATTAGTTATTAATTAACTCTTAAACAGTCTATAAACGGTACATAAAGACATGTTTGTCAGTGGGCAGCAGTAACTTGATTTTAAAGTGACTTTGGTCCTGTTATTACTACCTGTGGCCATACAATGTATGTAATGAGACATTTTTCAACCATATTGTGTGGCCATACTGCAGTATACCTAGTTTACTGCGTAACACACATTCTGACACCATCTACATTGGCAATCGGTCTCGTTTGCTGTGGTTGCTTCAGGTAACCGGCGATAAAGACGCAGATGGATTCTACAGAGGGGAGTGTGGCGGGCATGCGGGGTACGTGCCATGTAACATGGTTTCTGAGATCCAGGTGGAGGACGACGAGACCAGACAGCAGCTTCTTCAGCAGGGCTTTCTGTCCACAGAGGCGTCTTTAGAGAAGATAGGTATGCTGCACTCTCAATAACTCCACCAGCGTGTCCCCAGATGTTTACGTAGTGCAGTTTACGCCAGGATATTGTATTTTGTCTAAATTATACTGTGGTCTTGTGTATTTGCACACACCAACATGTTTGCATTGGAGTTTTGTTCATTGTTTATTGATAATACACCCATCGTTCCTGCTAAAGCATCACTGAACACCCTTGACTCTGTAGCTTACATCCTTACCTTAAATAAACAATGTCCTCATCCAAAAATTTGGTTAAAAAAATAACAATATCCATCTTTCACAGAACCCAATGCTGGTTATCGTCTATAGCTAATATGTTTTCCCAAGCCACTCAATATTGGATTGTTGTAGTGCTTTAATTTAAGATACATTTACCTTTCGGATACAAACAACAGTACCTTCAAAATGAATTCTTCAACAGCAGGTATTGTAACCTACGTTTGAGTACACATACAATTAGAGACGCAAATTGTATATAGTATACACAGTCGAAATATATTTAGAGAATCATAAACATATTCTCTAAACATCTAGCAACTACAATCAGTGGAGGTAAATGGCAGATGAATACAGTTGGGAGTTAGTATATGGCAGCCATCTGTGGGAGGATATAATTATGGGATAACAGTCTTGAGTTTAACACGTGTAGCAAGTGAATGCGGCAGCAATGCAGTCTCAACTGCTACCTTTCTGCACTCTGTGACAGAATCAGCGTATTTTAGTCTTCACTCATCTGTGAGGAAAGCTTAAAATAACTATGGCAGCTTCTCTGATGAGAGAAGAAGATACCAACACTCAAACTGTTGGCGTGTCAACCACAAAGACACATTTGATCAGCTGATGCTGAACTGCATCGGAATGGCCACGGGGGTTTTGTACACCGAGAGAAGTGCCTGTTTTACATTCATGGTTTCTTGTGCATTTCATCGTGTTGCTGGCTATTTCGATAATTGTAGCCATTTGTAGTGGCATTGTCCTGCAAGTGGAACGCAGTATTCGCTTGTGGCGGTATCACAGTGGTTTTCAAACCGGTTTTGTTCTAAAATGTTATATATTAGCAGAGACCAGACAGAATGGCTGACCTTGACAGTCAGCATGATGACTTATACAAAGCTGAGGAAGATACACAGTCAAAAGTTTTCACTTTAAGAATGTGAATAAATTAATGAAAGGAAAAGGAAAAACCAAAATGCTTGTTCTTCGTTGCTCGTACACTGCCGAGGATACGGATGCATGCTCAGCACGGCCCCCGAGAACACAGCACAGCCTGTCGCCATTAACACCAGGCATCAAAGGCTGAGGAAGACTCAAGTAATTCTGAGAATTACTCTGCCTGCTGAGTGTTTCCTTGGCAGCGATATGCAAATCAGTCAGGAAAACTAATGTCAGCCTATAATGCCAAGTGCACACTACACGATTTCAGGCCGGGCGCGCTGTAAACTATGATTGACAACTTCTTGACCCCTCCTCCCCGATGACACATGATCTGGCGCCAGGTCGTGAATGACAGCATACTGTGATCGGTCGGTGTCATTCGTGTAGTGTTGCCAGTCTCCCTGCCACAACACGTCAAGAATGTATCGCACAATGTTCGTCCAATCTGACATCGTAACACTCGTGAAAGACAAAAAAGTCGTGTAGTGGATACCCGACATAAGACAGGAGAGGCTGGACTGTGTGCTGGAATGCGTTCATACATTAGTGGCAGTCATTTGCAACACTGTGGAAAGGGTTTTCTTCAGGCTGAATGTTGTACAATAGCACTCTGAGGGCTATTTGGGTGTTGTATTAATTCACAATGACATTTACATGCACAACATGCACTATTATTGCAAATATAACAATATTCAGAATTTGATACAAGTCTGGTAAACGTCATATTCCATTTTGATATTTGTACTATTTTACGAAAGATTTGGATATCAACAGGTTGATGGATATATATTAATAGTGTGTAGCAGTAGAGCATACATTATTGGGGTGTTTTATGTTAATCGGAGTATGCATGGTTGCATGTAAATGGAAATAGTGTAATATCCATTTTCATTAGACGTCCAAGCAGCTTAGTGCATGTAGGAATATTGTCTGAATAAGGGCAAAACTGGAATATTTTTTTGCATGTTAACCTAGCCAAAACAGACCCCGTGTTGCATGTCAATTTAAGGTATTTAAATGTGTTTGTCATATGGATAGGGAAAGGGGTTAGGGTTCAAGTGTTACATTTTCATTTTGACCCCAAACATTTGTACAGTTTCCATTTGATACAACAATAAGCATGTTTACAAATGTTATAGGACTGCTTATAAATACTCTCAGAGCAAGAAACCTGTTCTTAATGTATCCTCTATCTGAGTAACATAAGTTAATCATATCGATGTTGATTATAGGAAAGAAAGGGCAAATCAGTCTATGGCGCATTTGCTTTTTTTTAAGCTATTATATTGATAAGATGGAATACATTAATAATAAAACATGTGGAAACACATAAATAAAAGGAACTTGAAATGTAATGTGTCTCCCTCTAACCTGCAGACAACCGCAGACTAAGTGAATTGTGCATTTCCAGACCACTCAGTCTGAAAGTGAATCAGTACTTGTGGTTTACGCCCTGCTGGTCCATTAGGCTGATAATAAATGAATAAGAGGTCTCGTCATGGTCTTTATAGAGCAGTAAGGGCTGTTTTAAGGAGGGGACTTTCTGTCATGCTTACCACAAGTGCAACTTTTCACCAACACTGTCAGTGTGAAATGAACGCCCACTAAGCTTGCTATACGGCTTTTCTAAGGCACTGTGTGAGTGTTTTACAGGAAGAATATGAATATAAACTGGGATGAGGAGAAGACAAACTCACTTTTGACTAATGACCATTCTCTGCTGACATTAAAAGCCCGGGTGCGATTAATGATTTCCAACAACATTAGACTTCAGATACTACATACTGAGAAACATCCAGCAACAGTTTACTTATTGAAAAGCAGGTGACTCTACAAGCCGTTTTGATTTGCAGCCCGTAGTGACGTCACGCTGGGGAAGGAAAATGCCCAGTGTTATAGAACTCACTAAGCTTGTGACTCCTTATATTTTCTTCTCTGCTCCCCGCCTCCACCCATCTCTCCAATACAGCGGACACTCAGTGGTGGGTCATTTACATAACGTCACCACCCACGAACAACCGCCTGTTCTTGACAAACACACTACAAATCATGGATTATGGGGTTTTGTTGTAGTTTTGTTTTTAAACATTGTTGTAGCCTTAAATAATAATCAAAACAAGTATGGGACCTTTGAACACAGATACAATACATCCTAACATTCAGTGACAGTTGTTCCAGTATATCCAACCACATGTAACAATACTCACCCGTATCTCCATGCCCTCTTTCTTGCCGTCCCACGCCCAGCTGCGCTTGGTGAAGTAGTTGACTGTGGCGAACTCAATCAGGGCGGAGAACACGAAGGCGTAGCACACGGCCATGAACCAGTCCATGGCCGTGGCATATGCCACCTTTGGGAGGGAGTTCCTGGCACTGATGCTCAGTGTGGTCATGGTCAGGACCGTGGTGACACCTGCAGTGGAAAGCGCAGCAGTCACCTGACCTCGTACAATGTTGCTATGCAGCTCATAACAATGTACCAGGCCCTTTGATCCATAGTGACGTAGCTTAGCTGTGAGCCCTTCCATTATGTTAGTGAACTTCAAACAGTTCACACGTTTAATATGGGCACAAGGTGTGTTGGACTGGATTTTGCATGTGAGCATGGCTGAATAAAACAATGTGATTGTACATACAGTATGTGGCACCATAAGATCTTATGATTGTGATAATGAGCTTTGAATAAATGAATATTAATCGGGGGAATGTATTCTTATTTTATGTCAGATTAGGTCACATTTGTGTATTATTGTATTAATCCAAATAGTGTTTTTATCTTATACATATTGGTATAAAAATGTATAACAAGAATTGATAAGTCCAGAGGAACTGTTCACCTTTTATATTTCCTATATTACTGCTGGCAGTACAATCCTGTACTTTAGGAGAACAAAAGTAATCTCTCAGTTGTTGCCTAGACAGCATGTGTGGCCTTGCTGACTGAGGTAGTAAATAACAATGTAGCTACCAGCACCAAAGTTGGATCCGTACTCACAAATAGACTAACTGTATGTTAACACGTCACCTCACTAGGTGAGACCGACCCGCATATAAGAATATACTTTTACTTTGCTTGTCAGAGCTCTCTTGAATAAACGTCTTGAACAGACCTGGCTGTTTCATGGTGTTATTGTGGTGTCATTACTACTTCTAAGATGCAACCTTAGATACCGAGACTCTTTTAGAAGGGCTTGTGTTTCTGAACCTAACCCCTATACTGTGCCACATTATACCTGTGAATAATAACTTTCCGAACACAGGCACTTAATAGCTGTCGGCACCAACTGAACTGGGCCCCGTTTCCCGAAGAGCTACAATGATCTTAAGATGCACTTAAGTGCCACGTTATTTTTACCAGCGCGCTTCCCGAAAGCATCCCTGTGCCAGGATGAATTCATCGTAGATTAACGAGGACTCTGGACCATTTGTTAGTCTATTTAAGAGGACCGTAGCTGTTTTTGTACAACAGCGCCTCCCGGCTAAAATCAACAGCAAATGAAGACGCAAATAAATGCTGGCTAAAAGCTATTGACAATTTATTTACACCACGGTAAATGGATATCTGCATTAACTTCATTGTTAAATATGTAAAACGACAGCAGGCATGATCTATAATCACTAATTATTATTAGGCAGGTATGAGGTAATAGAATGTGTAAAACAATAAAGTGCTTTATGAGAAATTATTGAACGTCACTGTAAATTCCTACTGCAGGCTTGACAACTGTATTTGATGCTATTAGTATTATTTATGTTTTTCCTACGAGCACTTGCCACTATTACTTTTATTTTTGGATGTATTAGAAGATAATGTAGAGGCATATTAGTCAAGATGTGTGTAACACAAACTTGACCAACAGCAAGAATATTTTAAATCATTTCTTATCTTAAAGTAGCATATAGGCTTATAGGCTACATGACATAAAGCTGTTTAGGGGTCGTACACATTTCTTTTACACCTGTAGGCTAGTAAAATGTAAATGATTACATAATATTTAGATATGTTATCAATATCGGTGAGTAAAGTACACCTAATCAACATGAGGTGCGGACCTCGGCCAGATACCTGAAATCTGGAAGACATCGACCATCATACCTATTCCTAAATCTAAAAATCCCAAAAATCTTAATGAGTTCAGACCTGTTG
>JAODOY010000006.1:2536480-2551181 GCA_025399855.1 Forbesichthys papilliferus | reverse complement strand
TGGGGTAAGGACTCATTCCCCACCTGGAGTAGGCACTCCATCGGTTTTCAGCTGAGAACCATGGCCTCAGATTTAGCGGTGCTAATCTTCATCGGTGCGCCGCTTGACTTGGTAATATTCGGGAACAAGCGCTCAGACAACCTAAAAGCAAAACAGGCCTTTTTAATATGCGAAAAAGAATAAATATTTACAGTCGTTCAGGATATGTTGATGGTACAGCGCAAACCACAGAGGCTACAGGAATTTTGGAAGCTCTCTTATGGATGGGAAAAATGAAATTAAAGAAGGATAGAATAGTGACAGTTATTATTGTTACAATGCTGGAATTGTGTATTTGAGTTACTGGGAAGCAAGAGATTTTCAAACCTGCAAGGGAGCACAGCTGGCTCATATTGAAATTTGGACTTTAGTGACTGACGCAAGGAAGGGCCTCTCCCTATGGTGGGAGCATACGCCAGCACACTCACAAGAAGCCTCATTTGAAAGCAGAATGAATAATGAAGTTGACAAATTAGCCCAGGATAGGAGACAGAACTTTATAGGTAATATGGCCTGACGCATGGATGACAAACGACAAAGAAAAAATACGTAGAGAAGAGAGTTACAGAATATAAAAAATTATACATGAAAAATTGGGTCATGTGGGCTATGCCAGAACTAAAATATATCTGAGTCAAAATAATATTTAAATGCAGGAGGTCAGAAACACATTTAGAAAAATCAAGACTAACTGTGAAGGTTGCACGGAGAAAGGGGGGCAGATTAGAGTAAAAAGCAATCCTTTGTCGATAGCTACAATGAACTGGGAAAACATTACAGTGTAGATGTAGCCGGACCTTTTGAAGTAACGAATAGAAGAAATAAAAGAAAACCAGGTTCGTCTGAGGAAAAAGGGTCTAGTTCACAAAAGATCAATACTGAAAAAATAAATAAAAAATAGGGAAATGTCCCGAAATAAAAAAGATTAAGTGAAAGTTTATAATACACCTGCAGAATACCTGGCACAGGCCAGTAAGCCCCTAATTTGGTCGCTCGAAATGAGGCTTATATTTTTGCTTTCAGTGTGAGGTGAGGATAATTGTTGGTTAGCTTCTAATTACAAGGTTTATGCTGACAGTAAAAGGTACCCTATTCTGAAAGACCGGTTTGGTGCAGAGTGGTTCAAATACAAAATTGGCTTTATGTGATGTTAGTGGGGAACATAACGTGGCAAGGACCTTGTTACTATAGACATGAATTACAAAGGACAAGGGGTTTCTTTGTCATATTATTTTGTAGTACATATGTTGAAGTATCAAACAAGACTGTTACGAATTGGAATATGGTAAAATGGCAGAAAAGAGTGATAGAGAATACTCCTATTTACCAGTATAAGAAAATTGAATTAGAAATGCCCTGTAGGAGAGATGTGAAATCTCTTAAGGGTGGAGAGTGTGTAATTAATGGTACAGTTGAGAGAAATAAGACCGAATGGCTGAGCTGGAGCAGAGCCTGGCTAGTAGAACTTCAAGTGTGCAAAGAGAATTATAGCTGTATTATTGACACTGTGACCCCAATTTGGCAGGATGAGTGTTGAAGATCGTGGGTTGACGTCTTCAAAGAAATGCCCACTTTGGACTCCAAGGAGAGAAAAATATTTTGGCAAGCCGTAAATTTGGTAGTAGATCAAGGAAAACTAACAGGAGACGGATCTTTAGTTGACAGTGCTTGGAACGGAACCGTCTGTGTGAAGCTGTGGGCAGAAGGTAAAACAGGCAATTATTTAGGACAGGCCAGAGATAACATAACTCCTTACTGGAGCAACTGCACAATCTCAGAGGAGGAGGTTGTCAGCGACCAGCCAGACGGAGACAGTTCACCTTGGGAGGAGACAGTATACCCCATTCATAGCTTGAACAAAACAGTTACAACACTGACAAGGGAGTACGACCAAGCAGAACAAAGATTTAAGGAGAAGGACTGGATAGAGGGGAACAAAGGACAATATGATAAGACTATAGGGAGTAAAACACCTGTTCGTTCTGAGAGACGCAAGAGGGAAGCAGAGCATCTTATGAAAGCAGATCTGCTCAGATGTAGCTATTGTGCTCTCACATCCAGACAGAGGAAAAGAGGAGTACATTTCAATTAAACAAGCAGATAATGGAAGAATCCTTGACCCAAGGGAGGAAGTTTACTGGGAATTTGCAGCCAGCCACTAGAACAATTGAATTAATTGCCAATGACCCACAGTGGCTCAGGAATACACTACACAGGAAATAGGTTGGAGTGTGCAAGAGATAGCGGAATGGTATGATAGAATATTGAACCCTTTTCATCAGAAAGCCCAGTTATGGAGAGAACAAAATTATCAAACACGGTGGGACAGAATAGAAGTCTGTTACAATCAAACAGCAGTATGGCAGGCAATGTGGATTGAGAGGAGAGCATATGACCCAATAGGCCCCATGAAACCAATATATGATATGGATGAAATTAGCGGTAAATACATGGAACTCAAAAGGCAGATGACAGTCACTTCAGAAGGTGCAAAAATATTAGGTCGCGCCAAAGGAGCTAGACATTGCAAAGGAGACATTAAGCCTTGTGTTTCTTATATTAAATTTAATAATGAGTAATTTCACCATGAGGTGTGGAATAAAACAGATTTCCTGAAAATAACCACTATTCAGGATATGGTAATTAGAGGTATATTTAAAATAACAGGAGAGAGTAGGCCAAGTGTAGGGTTGGACCCGCGTCTATGGACAAAATTGACTCAATGCCTAATAGATAACACAAAGTCTAATGATAAACATGGTCTATGTTATGCTATGCAAATTGCATCCCTTACAGAACCAGCCAGACCAAACACAGGCGTGGATTGGGGGGGAATAGATAATTTAACGTTAGTAGAAGGAAGTCCCCTACAACCAGTTAGGATTCACATACCATATTTCACAATAGAGAATAGAACAGGAGTCGTTATAAAATGGCGGCAGTAAGATTCATGCAAGACCCACATGAAAAGACAGAACAGACAATGTCTTGTGAACGAACGCAGCTACAATCACGTGTAGGCCCACAAGATATTATTCACCTTTGGATACGCAGCAGGTGGCATAGGACTGTTGATTTTTGGGCTAACAGTGGTAATGCTAACTATTATAATTAAATGTTATCAACTAGGGAAAATACTGATAAACAAAAGAGCAGGTGCCTATAGTCAGATAGAGGAGGGGCAGGATGTGGAGATAAAAAATCTTTACAAACATCATAAGGCTAAAGAACTCAAGAAGAATGTGAAATATGTAAAACGGAGAAAAGCAGGCCTGAACCAAGGTTACAAAAGGGTCAAACTTGTTTTAAGAATCCAGAAAGCAAAAAAGTCAGGGGAGGAAACAGAGATAGCGCAAGATTTAGGTAATTTAGTGTAGGGATACTCTGTTTTCTGAAACTCACAGGAACCAGGCACGGGAGGATGTAAACAGGACCTGACTGACAAACGGGACAGGTGTGACCAAGGTCAACCGATTACAAAAGACAAGACACAATCAACAGAGAAATAGCAGGAGGCGGTGCCTGAGTGGCAGGACTTTATATTCAGAATGGTAAGTATGGGGTAAGTATCTATTCTGACAATTTGGTAGAGATGAAGCATCAACTGACATTTCGTGATAGATCATATAGACAATACAAGTTATAGTGACTAGTATCAGGCTTTTGGAAAAAGAAGAAAAGCAGAGATGGCAAACAACTCAAACTTTAATAATAGCACTGGACAAGGGACTAATTCAACAGCAGAGGGCGCTGACTCGACCTATCCCATTGACCAGTCAGAGGTAATTTTGAATTTAGTGCTTTTTTGGATAGCATTAGCAATTATACTGTTATAGCTAATTTCAGAGTTGCTTATAATGGAATTAGGACAAAACACTGCAGATTTTAATACAGGCTTCATCAATAGTGATGTTGATAATTGAATGTGGAATTAATTTAAGGCTGGGAAGACAGAATTGGCCTTACATGTCTTATCTTTTTGGTGTTGCTAAATAAATACCAGTGGATGTGGGGATGGAAATTCATAATGGGATTCATGTATCTAGTAGGTTTGAGCATACAAGTATTACAGTACATTATTGTAGACTGTTGGTTTATAAATTATGGGTTAACTCCCATGGCTTTTGTGATAATCTCTTGTCATTTTAATGCATTGATATCAATGGTGAGAATTAAATCAAGTGATATGCTTTACGAATTATGGTCAGAATTATCGTTTTTAATAACCTTACAAGATGTGGTAGACTCATTAGGGGGCCTGGATACGTTATATTTATTGCCTGCTTATCATATAGTCAAGGAAAAGGTAATAGGGGGCAGAGCGACACAGAGTCACTGGACTGGATTGTGAGAATAACCCTTTTGATAGAGATGAGCTAGATAATATTAATTCACGGAATAATGTAGAAACAGGGCTTGAATTAGAGAATGATGAATGCCCTACAGCACAAAACAGATGCATACATGAATTACCGAGAAAAGTAATAAATGAAGTGGTTGTTGTAACACAACCTGTGGCCACAGAGAGATTAATATCTAGTGCCCCAGTATTTGAGCAGGATGAAGGAAAAGCAAGCGGAATCTTACATGGCCCCGCTTTGCTTTTCTCTTGTTGAAACACAAATCTTGAAAAACGCATCTCTTTTTATTTTTCAGCTAACAGCCACACCTATACACCCACCACGATGAGTCCGGAGAGGAAGGAGCCCATGAACAACCTAGACATAATGGTGTTATCACTAAGCGACAGAGGCGCAGAGAGCAAGAGGCGGGCAGGCGGGAACTTGCGACATGACTCTACAGCTGGACACGATCAGGGATTTAACCAGGGCACCAGTTTATTCAGAAGTGGATGCGACACAGAATGGGATAGCGTTTCGACGAGCAAAAATAGGTGCCAGGGTCTTCATGAGGGAGTTATGGAGAGAAAGTTCTGGAGCGGGACAGCAGGAGTAGAGAGATTTGGCATGCAGAGCTTAAAGGACGAATTAGCTGACATGACTAGAGAAACATTGGACAATAGGGCATTAAGCCTTTCTTATTTTAGAACTAGCAAAGCTGTACCAAGACCGACTTCAGGACCTGACAGTTCAGGCTTAGATTTAAAAGCTACAGAATATTTTATGTTGTCAAGAGCACAGAGAAAGCATGTGGATACTGGAATAGCTATTATCGCTCCAGAGGGAATAGCAGCCATAGTACAAAGGCATCCAACTTTAGAAGAATCTGATATACTAGTGAGTCCGACTTACATAGACCCAGGAACTACAGAACGAATTAAGGTATGGGTTGAACAAATGGGAGCTGATTTAATAACAATTAATAAGGGCACACCCTTAGTTAGAGTTTTACCTTACGTAGAACCATCGGTCACACTTGGATCGAATTAGCCGATGGGCCTAACCCAGGGCAGTTAGAGAGAGACAACTCACATATTTTACAGGAGAAATGGCATGACTTTATCTGATAAAGACCTGACACGTTCTAGAACCTGAGGGGACATTTTGAATGGTTGGTTTTGTTGAATTATGAAGGAACATTGAAAAACAAAGCCTGGTCTGTGTTACCACCCACAATGGATGGTGTTGGCTATATTTATGACGAAGAGGAGTATTCTAGGATTAATGGCGCAATCATTTTGCTATGGCACAGTGGATGTTAGAAAATAGCTGCAGAGGGCGTAATTACCATCCAAGTAAGCTCCCAAAGGCAAGGAATGGCCTTGGCAACAGTTACAGAGTAGCAGTACAGGAGCATTACACACCCAAGAATCATGGCAGTAATGAGATGCAGACATGGTGCCTTGTGACCGTAGCAGATCAGACAGAAGAGATGACTATCATCCTAGGCCATATTGTGATAGCACCAGACCTGCCATCATGGCTTCTTTATGACACGGGTTGTATGACTTTTAACATATTGTCATCTGACTACAAAAGAATAAATGCAGATTACCAAATCCTATCTAGACGAAATTGGTGAATTTTACAAGACAAAGAGCTCAGTAGACCACAAGGATAAGCAAATTACGTTGGCCCCTTTAAAGAAAGGTGCCCTTGTCAACAGACTTAACACTTTGGATACTTTTTCAGACGTTTCTAATGAGAAGGACATTGACTGCAGCGCCCGCAAGCCGGAGATGCAGGACACAAGAAATGAAAGAGCATTGGCTTATGTGACAGATATTGGAGCTATGTCACGGGATGACATGGGGCTTCTTTCAGCCGTTGAGAACGACAATTACATTAATGAACCTGTCTTTTCATCAGACCAGGAAGTGGAGGACGATGACATGAATCTAGGTTCCTTGATGTTAAATGACTTAAATGATTTTGGGGAAAGAAAAAAAATGTGTGATGGAATTTTACATTTTGCCTATCTGTTTTTATCGATTTTCTGTTTTAACTTATCCAGCATTTATACTCATTGTGTTAGAATCAGGAGTTGATTCTTATAACATTTTATTATGTTGTAATTTGTCTAAGAAAAAAAAAAAGTTATTTTCTAGAAGTCTTAGTTGTACTGATTAATAATTAATTTATATGAAAGCGTCTGGCTTCAGAGTTTGATTTTGTTATGACATTTTATAGTGTTGAATTTTGTCTAAGAATACTTTTTTATATAGATAAGACATTTTGAAGAAGTCTCAGTTATGCTGTATAGTGTTTCATTTACCTGAAAGCGTCTGGCTTCAGTATTTGATTTTCTTATAACGTTTATTGTGTTTTATCTTGTCTAAGAAGAAAAAAAAAGACATTTTGGAGAAGTCTTAGTTATACTGAATATTGATTCATTTATCTGGAAGCATCTGGCTTCAGATTTTGATTTTCTTTTAATACTTTCTTGTGTTGAACTTTATAAGATTAATGAGAAAAAAAATGTGTATAGATAGAGGCATTGGTGAATAATATCTTTGGTATACTTTTTATTATTAGATTTCATCTGACAGCGTCTGGCTTCAGATTTGATACAATTTAGTTTACTTTACATTATCGAGAAAAAAAAAAAGAGATTTTCATAAGAGTGTTATGTTTTTCTCTCTTTTATGTTACATTTTATGCTATATACTTATAGATGACTGGTTTTCATATTTAGAATGTGTTGCCATAAGCATTAGAGTTGCAGTTAAGGTATGATTTGTTTTTACTCTATTCTGATATTCAAGTGATGTTGAATGTTTTGATTGTTTTTATTAATACATTCTTATTCAGTATGCTACTTGGTATCAGATTTTACTATGTGTTTGTCAACTTATTTTTGAATTTTTAATAATGGAATGTTGCCACTTCTTCTACATTGATGCAGCTTTCAAGCTGAGAAAATACTTTTTGAATGAGACTGCTACATGGGAGAAATAGGTGACAGGTTGTCTTGTCAACTATCTTTTTGATGTTAGAACACCAAAGTACTATTTTTTAATTATGATAGTTTCATTTTCCAAAGGGGGGTGTAAGAATACCTGATTCGTGTTGGAAAATGAATTTGATATTTGGAATGAATTACCTAATTTTTTTTTTGGAACCCTAACACACACATCCCAAGCTTGGGTCCAGTAGGACCGAGTAGGCAGGAGTCATTTTAATATCAATTTTTTGATTACATTGTGGGCAAGTAATGTACTGCTAACCAAAACTATTTGAACTCCAACTGCATAGATAAGTACTAGGCTCTGAGGCACACACAGGAAATACTCCCTAAAACATTGACTGTCAAGCTGACACTGAAATTTAGGGGGAAGGCCGCAATAATTAAAACAGTGTGGTCAGACATTGGAAGCCTGCCCAGGAAATACCACAGTAGGGCAGGTGTGGTAAACATACATAACTGTTTTGATTGGTTAAACTCTGATGGAAAAACTGTATAAAAAGGGAATGTTTTTATGCACAAAGAGCGCACTTGGATGAACTTTTCATATTGAGTGAATACTCAATTTTTGAGAACTTATATTTTTTCTTTCCTTCAATATCAGCAGAAGATTGTAAGTTTTACTTTCTTTAATAAATCTTTAAACCTTTGCACAGGTCTATTTCGTCTTAGAATAGGAGACAGGCTGCTGCCTCTCTCAGGGTAGCTTTAGGGTTTAAATCCTCACCACTCTCAAAACACTGAAAAGATTCATTAGCTGCCTATTCGCTAGCAATGTTGCTATGGTTTTGAAATCAGGAATTCATGTGTTGTGAATTAATGATGTTTATTGATGTTTATTTTTATCCTAATGCAGTGAGTGCAATGTTTAAATAAGTTATATTTTAACTTCATTTGTGAGACCAGTGAGTCGGTGAAGTGTAAGTACCATGTTGGAGGATGGTGCTATTGCATATGAGTAATGTGTTGAAATAAGTTTGGTAATAAACCTCCAGAGAACGAGTTGTTTAGAAGCCAGTAATGTGTGAAGTAGGTTTGGTATTAAAAACTCCAGAGAGGGAGATCTTTAGATGCCGTGCAGGAGTTAGGTTCAGCCTGTGTTATAACTAATGTGTTCTGTGGCAGCTCATGAGTCGCCTGGGTTTCCTTCCCAGAAATAGCATAAATAACAAAAGTCTCAACCTAAATTGTATAAAGTCATTGTTAAAATAAGATAGATATCTTAAAAGGAAGTGTAAGCGTTGCAAAAGCTAGCATCAAAAATGAACATAGGGATTTAGGTCGCACATCTAAGGAAGTTAACAGTTTGTGAGTATAGGCCAGATGTTTATTGGTTAGGGACGCGTTGGAATAAATAGAACAACAACTAGGAACCGAAGTTCAAGGGCTCGCGGGAGCCATTTTACATACGGACGAGGATCCGCTGTAAACAGAGAAGTGAATCGAATAGCTTATGTTGAAGCAAAAATAGCCGGGCAAAGTAGTAAAAACCGCAAACTGGTGGTGCGAGGGTCGAAAGCAGGATTCCTTATGGAGCTTTGCTGGGAGCCCAGTATAAAACTTCCAACAGCAGTGTCCTCTTCATAAAAAACCTCACCTACTACCTAAAACATTTCTGAGAGAAAACTGGATTTGCTTCAAGTGTTGCACTTCCACGTTACACACAGCAAAGAACTGTCAGATCAAAGCAACATGTATTGAATGCGGGAGTGAGAAGCACATCACTGCACTTCACCCTGGATCCAGGAATGACACCCCTCGCCAGACTATGGTGGGGAGGAAGATCCCATGCCACTTTCAGAAGGAACAGCTCAATGCACCGAAGTCTGCGGAGGCGGTCTTAGTAATAGATCATGCTCTAGAATCTGTTTAGTTAAGGTTTATCCCACAGCCTGTCGTGACAAAGCAATGAATGTCTACATAATCCTTGACGAACAAAGTAATCGGTCTTTGGCTTGTCCCGAGTTCTTCGACGCCTTTAAACATTCAGGGCTCGACCTCTTCGTATTTCCTCAAGACCTGCTCTGGAGTTACAAAGACCACAGGAAGGATAGCTTCAGACTACCAGATTGAGTCGATAGACGGAAAAGTAAGTCTTCCGCTACCAAGTCTCTTAGAGTGCGACAACATTCCTGACACTAGATCAGAAATACCAACACCCAGTGCAGCCCTCAACCATCCTCACCTAAAGTCTGTGGCCCACCTTATCCCAGGGCTCCAACTAAAGACCCCAATCATGCTTCTTCTCGGACGAGATATCATTCGACACCACAAAGTTTGCAAGCAACTCAATGGCCCAAACAACGCTCCTTATGCTCTAATAATGTAATGGGTAATGTCTGCTTGGGGAGTACGCACAAACCTACCCTGGCGAACGTATTCTACACAAACACATCAGAATTCAAGCACCCATCCATCTTTGAGCCCCGTCCTAATGTCATTAGGGTGAAAGAAAGATACGACCATCTCCCGCGTCTTAACCAGCCCGACATGTGTTCCACCACCGAACTCACCTTCAGCCGGACAGCTTAACAACTGGATTCTATCGTGTTCCAACAGACGAGTAAGGACAATAAAATCGCCCCATCTATCAATCACATATTGTTTTTGAGAATAATGGAATAAGGCCTCAAGAAGGATGCTAATAACAGCTGGGTAGCTCCATTACCATTCAAGACACCAAGGCAGTGTCTTCCGGACAACAGAGCTCAGGCACTGCATCGATTCTCATCGCTGAGATGTAGCTTTGAGAGGAAGCCTGTGATGAAACATCAATTCTTCACCTTCATTGAGAAAGTATTAAAAAATGGCCATGCCGAAGAAGCACTTCCCCTCTTGGAATGAGAAGAGAGATGGTATCTACCAACCTTTGGCATGTATCACCCCAAAATACCAGGCAACATCCAAGTGATGTTGGACTCCAGTGCCCAGCACGACGGAGTGTCACTTAATGGTGTGCTGCTGACCGGGCCAGACCTCAACAACACGCTTCTTGGCATCCTCATCTGATTTCGCAAAGAAGCCGTGGCCGTAACAGCTGACATCGAACAGATGTTCCACTGTTCAGAGAAGAAGACCGCAATTTCCTACGATTCCTGTGGTTTCAGGGAAATTACCTATCAAAAGTAATCACTGAGTACCGCATGAAGGTCCACCTATTTGGGAACAGTCCCTCGCCGGCAGTGGCTATTTACTGCCTCAAGCAGTCCACGCAAGATGGAGACCCAGATGTCAAGCAGTTTATCAACCAAGACTTCTATGTCGACGATGGCTTGACCTCTGTCCACTGTTGAGGATGCGGTGTCTCTGCTCAAGAGAACGCAAGACATTTTGTCTGATTCAAACTTGAAGTTCGAACAAGAGAGAGGTCATGGAGGCCTTTCCACCTGAAGACCATGCCAACGACCTCAAAGCCTGGGTCTCACAACTGGGACCTCAGGTCAGACACCTTTACCTTCAAAATAGAAGAAAAGGACACGCCTTTTACTCGTTGGGGAGTGTTGTCATTGGTGAACAGCATCTATGATCCGCTTGGATTCATTGCCTTAGTTACCATCCAAGGAAAGGCGATCCTCCAAGAACTTACTTGAGGAAACGGCGATTGGGACTCTCCCCTCCCAAAAGAAATGGAAGAAATGTGGACTGCATGGCGAAGCTCATTGATAGATCTGAGAAACTTCCAGATCCCAAGGACCTACACGGAGATCTCTCCCTCAGAGGCAGCGCGAATAGAACTGTGCGTCTTCTGTGACGCTTCAACCAAGGCAATAGCTGCAGTTACTTACCTTAAGGTTACAAGCATAGATGGAACCAATCAGATAGGCTTTATCATGGTTAAGGCTAAGCTTACTCCATTCCCGGAACATACGGTCCCAAGGCTCAAGTTGTGTGCAGCAGTTCTAGCAGTCGAGTTGGCAGAGGTAATCTCATCCGAGATAAATTTATGTCTGGACCACAGTACCTTCTACTCGGATAGCAAGGTGGTATTGGGTTACATTTAAAATTAAGCCAGGAGATTCTACGTCTTTGTGAGCAATCGGGTGCAGCAGATAAGAAGGTACTTTCACCCAGAACAGTGGCAATACGTACCTTTGGACAAAAACCCTGCAGATGCTGCCACAAGATCTGTCACTGCCATGCACATTTTGAATATCAACTGGTTTTCTGGACCCAAGTTCATGTACAAAGCCACACAGGGTGCTCCAGAAGGCAACACCTTTAAGTTCATAGAGCCTTCCACAGATGTTGACGTTCGTCCTCAGGTCTCTACATTGAACACCCTGGCATCAAACAGACAATTCAGGTCTCGGCACTATACAAGATTTTCCAGTTGGAAGTAGTTAATCGACGCCATTGCCCGACTCATTCACAGAGTCCGCCTTTTCTGCAGGAAGAAAGCTACTGCGCTTGGCGGTCCAGGACCTCAACATCAAAGTTCTAGAGCAATTTTAGAAGGTGAACTCTCACAAGCCAACACTGTGGTCATTCGTGCGGTTCAAGAAGAGATGTACACACAGGAGTATGTGTGTCTCAAGAAAGGAGTGAAACTCCCTCAAGACAGCGCTCTCAAACCCCTGGAACCATTTCTCGAGTCAGACGTCCACAGAGCCTCCTTTCACAAACAATGGCCTGGACGTCTTTGGTCCATGGACAGTGTGTGCATGACGAACAAGAGGAGGCATTGCTGAAAACAAGCGATGGGCTGTGATATTTACGTGTCTGAGTGTGAGAGCCATCCACATTGAGGTCATCGAATCTCTTGACACCGCCATTGACCTTGTCAATGCACTCAGACGTTTTCTCGCAATCAGAGGTCCAGTCAAACTATTTAGTTCTGACCAAGGTACCAACTTCGTCGGCGCCTGTAAGAAACTCCAAATTCCTTCCAATATTGACAACGTTACAGTCGAGAAGTTTCTCTCAGATCAAGGTAAGTTCAATCCCCCGCACCCCTCTCATATGGGCGGCTCATGGGAGAGGATGATAAGCATAGCGAAGAAAATATTGGACTCTATGCTGTTCCAGTTCGGTTCTTCCAAGCTGACTAACGATGTGCTCATTACACTGATTGCAGATGTGTCTGCTATAATAAATGCACAAGCTCTTGTTCCAGTGTCGACTGACCCGGAAGATCCATTCTTACTTACTCCTATAACACTCCTCAGTCAGAAGGTGAAGCTGCCCACCGCCCCGGTAGGCAACTGGGCTGGAAACCTCCATAAACGACAGTGGCTCCAAGTCCAACATCTCGCTTAAACTTTCTGTGACAGATGGAGGAAACAATACCTGGCCACACTTCAACCATGACGGAAGTGGCGATCAAGCCAACTTGACCTTCAGCCTGGCTGCATTGTACTCCTCAGGGATGATTAGGTTAAGAAAAATGAGTGGCCTATAGGACTGGTAACTCAGGTCTTTCCTGGCAAAGATGGTGAAGTGCGCAAGGTAGAGATTGAGGTTTCTAAGAAGAATGAATCGAAGGTCTTCTTGCGGCCAGTCACAGAAACAATCCTCCTCCTCCCTGCTGAAAAATAGATTTCATAAATTGTTTAATGCTTTGTGTTAGTGATATAAGTTACGCCAGACGAGGAGTGTTCTGTTTCATGAATGCAATTTATTTGTATAAAGATGTAATATAGCGCTATCTGGTGGAAGAGAAGTGTAATTCACTTAGTTTAAGTTCTAGTCACATGACCTTGATGTTGTTAGTACGATTGAAGGTCACTGTTTTCAACACAAAGAAAGTGTTTGCAGCAATCTATTTTTATCTCAATTATTTCCTGAGCCTGTGTAAGCATCTTCTGTGAGTATTTAGTTAATTTAGTTTATTACATAACTCCACAATTACGTGTTAAGAATGTCAACATAGTTAGTTGATTTAGTTAATGGGAGAAGTAATTGCTTCAATGACATTTGCTATGTGCAACGTCTAAAGACATGTATATTTTCTGTATGTTTTTCAGTTTCATATCTTTTTTGTAACTATTAAACCTGAAGACAAAAATGAAAGTTCAAGTGAATGAAAGGTGTTTATCTGACTGTCAAAATGCTTAATCCGTGTGGAGGACAGTACAACTTCAGTGTTTTGTTTTATCATTATGCTGTTAATTGCCATTTGTTTTGCTCGTCATTCAGTGTTCATTCTCGTCTGTGTGTACTTGTAATCACCTCGTTACAATTATCAACTAAAATTATTCATTTCAATAATATTGTGATTCCATAATGTTCGAGCTAACTTTAGCTGGGTATGCTAGCAGTAACTTTAGCGAACTTAGTGAGGGGCTTATGTTCCTTATATATATACATACATATATATATATACATACATACATACATACATACATACATACACACACACACACACACACACACACACACACATACACACACACACATACACACATATACACACACACACACATATACACACACATACATATACACACACACACACATACATATACACACACACACACACACATATACACACACACACACACATATATATACATATATATATATATATACACACATACATACATATATATATATACACACATACATACATATACACATATACATATACACACATACATACATATACACATATACATATACACACATACATACACACACATACATACAAACACATATACACACATACATACATACATATATATATATATACATACATACTCACACACATACACACACATATACATATATATACACATACATACACACACAGTATTTTGTATACGTTATTGAAATATGTAATTCATGGGGGCGTATCCTGGCAATATGTCTGGAGAACATACATATAGTCATACAGACCACAAACTAAAGTCATGAATATTAAAAAGTCATAAATATAGTCATGTACAACGCTTGTGTCTGGAGCAGTGTAGTAGTACTGTAGCTGACTACTGCGCTGATAAGATCCCCACCTTGAAACACAAGACAACTGATCCTGGAGATGTCACCGGGCAGATGTCAGGAAGGACATGCATGAGTGCCTCTACGCTTGTGTTGCGCGCCAGTGAGCAGTGCTCAAAACACCACCCATTAGTCCCCATTTCACATTGGACACTCTGGGTGTTTTACACAGTTAATACATGGCCACACACACACACACACACAAATACATGCCCCCCCCCCGCCACACACGCACACACACACACAGAAAATACGTGGCCCCACACACACACAAATACATGCCGTCCCCACACACACACAAATACATGCCCCCCCCCGCCACACACGCACACAGAAAATACGTGTCCCCACACACACACAA
>JAODOY010000006.1:2496412-2518494 GCA_025399855.1 Forbesichthys papilliferus | reverse complement strand
ATACTTACTTAAAATACTTAATACTTAAAATGCACTGATTTACATTTAAAATAGAATTTATAGGGTAACTTTACTAATTAGGATTACTTCCGGGAACAATTTTTAGGCTCCACGATCCGCCATTGCTGTGAAAAAGAAACACCCTATGGCACTGAGAGGAGAGAATACGTTTTGTTTTGATTGAGTTCAAATATCAATTATCTTTCTCCAGTATCGCTGATTTTAACTTTAATCATCATGTGTAATTCACTCAGGGGATGTGAAGTTGTAAAGCGCTTTAAATAGATATATAATATATAATATAATAGAGAAAATGCACATTGCACGTCACTGTCCTAAAGGCAGGTATTCTGGGATCTGGAGCTCAATCGCTGTTGTATTTGATCACTACAGGGCCAGTCTCACAATTATCAACAATGACAAAAATCTAATTTATAAGCTCGATATTTTACTCCGAAAATAAATGTTTGCCGTGCAAAATAGAGTGAATAAAGTGTCAAATAAATTGAATTTTCATTTAAGCAAAACGCAGTAAAAATATTATTACCAGTGTTTATTCCTCTCATTCATGTTGAAGACCTACATCATATAATCCAGATCTATATTTATCGTGCTTTTTCAATTGTACTGTACGTCTCGATGTGACTAAGCCTCTAGCCATACCAACCAGACTGGACTCAAACACACGCGGGTCATTCATTTCCCCCTACAGAAGCAATTCTGTTTAAGTGCTTTGGTCAAACAGCATTATTGGCAAAGTGAGTAAGAAAAAAGAAAACAGCCAGCCCACTGGTTGGTCAGTCAATTCATCTATACTGCTGTGCCCCCCCCCTCCCCCCACACACACACACCTTCTCTATCCTGTATGTCCTATAAATGCTGCCCCAACTCAATCTATTTCACACACACTTCTGTGCATGAAAACACAAGAGCTTCAGTTTTTCTGCTTGCTTCGTTTTATTGAGAATGAACATGTTATTGTCTAAATGAGTTATTTGAGATATAAAATGTACACACAATCATCACTGGGATGTCCAAATTATAATACTGTAATAATTATTTTCAATCCTTTGGCGGCTAATCTTTTTTTTTTTTTTTTTTCAGAAACAGTGTGCCATATGTGTACTGGTTAGGAATAAATAATGAAACCACTGATGGAAAAGCAATCATTGACTTACCATAGACAGGAGTTTTTGTATAAAGCCCTTAGATCTCAAACATCCCATAATTTTCAGACGTTAAATTGACAAACGTGGCCTAAAAGCACATCAGAAAAATGTGTCAAGATGTAAATTACTTTTTAAAAGAAGGGTGTGGTGTTATGTGTCGTAGAGGGAGAGGTGTTAAACGAAGTAGGCTACAGAACAGAGGAGGTTGGTCTTGCTGAGTAAGAGGGTATGTGCCATGCCTGAGACACTGAGTGACAGATATTGACCCGTTTGGGCAAATGACGTCTCCGTGGGAACAATATTGATTATCGCCTCGGCAATAAAGGTTCTGGAACCTTCTAAGAATGTCATGACTCTTCGCTGCCCAACAGGCCCTCAGATTCTTTTGGACGTTGCACCCAAAAGTATACTGTATATAATTAGAAATAGAGTGTATGAATCCTTAATTAGTTAGCTTACTCCTATAGCCTCATAGATATATAGGCTATACATGTCTTACCACATGTGGTATATAACTAACTGGGAACTATAACATGGGGGAGTTACCAAAGCTACAGTAGGAATATTCAGCGATTTTAAGCATACTAAGCAAATTCAGGAACTTTTTTTCATCTGGTGTTTCTGCACAGCCCTGTGTCTGTAAATGGGAACACGACCAAAAAAATGGTGCAGGTTGCACCACACAATATTATATTCTGAGGGTGCACCCAGTGGCATTGAAGAGGGATGGGGTTATCTCCACCTTTAATCACCAATGTCAGCATTTGATTATAGTATTATGGAACATCCATCCATCCATCCATCGTCATCCGCTTATCCAGAGTCGGGACGCGGGGGCAGCAGCTTCAGTAAGGGACCCCAAACCTCCCTTTCCCGAGCCACATTGGAAAGCTCTGACTGGGGGATCCCGAGGCATTCCCAGGAAAGTGTGGAGATATAATCTCTCCACCTTTTCCTGGGTCTTCCCCAAGGCCTCCTCCCAGCTGGACGTGCCTGGAACACCTCCCAAGGGAGGCATCCTTACCAGATGCCCGTACCACCTCAACTGGCTCCTTTCGACGCGAAGGAGTAGCGGCTCTACTCCGAGTTCCTCACAGATAGCTGAGCTTCTCACCCTATCTCTAAGAGAGAAGCCAGCCACCCTCCTGAGGAAACCCATTTTGGCCGCTTGTATGCGTGATCTTGTGCTTTCGGTCATAATTCACCCTTCATGACCATAAGTGAGGGTAGAAACAAAAATTGCCCGGTAGATCGAGAACATTGCCTTCCGGCTCAGCTCTCTTTTCGTCACAACGGTGCGGAAAAGCGATTGCAATACCGCTCCCGCTGCTCCGATTCTCCAAACAATCTCTCGCTCCATAGTCCCCTCACTTGCGAACAAGACCCCGAGGTAATTAAACTCCTTCACTTGGGATAAGGACTCATTACCCACCTGGAGTAGGCACTCCATCGGTTTCCGCCTGAAAACCATGGCCTCAGATTTAGCGGTGCTAATCCTCATCCCAGCCGCTTCACACTCGGCTGCGAACCGATCTAGTGAGTGCTGGAGGTCACGGACCAATGATGCCATCAGGACCACATCATCTGCAAAAAGCAGCGATGAGATCCTTAGGCTACCGAACCGCAACCCCTCTCCACCACGACTACACCTCGATATCCTGTCCATGAAAATCACAAACAATATTGGTGACAAAGCGCAGCCCTGGGGGAGACCAACCCCCACCTGAAACGAGTCCGACTTACTGCCGAGAGTCCGAACACAGCTCTCGCTTTGGACATACATGGATTGGATTGCCCTTAAAAGGCACCGCCTCACCCCATACTCCCGCAGCACCTCCCACAGTATCTCCTGGGGTCATACACCTTCTTTAGATCCACAAAGCACATGTAGACCGGAAGGGCATATTCCCAGGCCCCCTCCAGGATCCTTGCTAGAGTAAAGAGCTGGCCCGTTGTTCCACGACCACGACAGAATCCGCATTGTTGTTCTTCAACCTGAGGTTCGACAATCGGCCAAACCTTCCTCTCCAGCATCTTGGAGTAGACTTTAACAGGGAGGCTGTGTAGTGTGATGCCCCTGTAATTGGCACACACTCTCTGCTCCCCCTTTTTGAAGAGGGAAACCACCACCCCAGTCTGTCACTCCTTTGGCACTGTCCCAAAACCTCCAAGCGATGTTAAAGAGGCGTGTCGTCCAAGACATTCCCTCCACATCCAAAGCTTTTAGCATTTCTGGACGAACCTCATCAACCCCCGGGGCTTTGCCACTGTGGAGTTGTTTGACTACCTCAGTGACCTCCCCCAGGGAAATTGATTATTATCCCCCATCAGCCTCCAACTCTGTCTCGATCACAGAGAGCGTCAGTCGGATTCAGGAGTTCCTCAAAGTGTTCCTTTCACCACCCAATTACCTCTTCAGTTGAGGTCAACAACCCTGCTTCCCCCTCCTAAGGTGGCGGACGATTTTCCGGAAACACTTTGGTGCCGACCAAAAGTCTTTTTCCATGGCTTCTCTAAAGCTCTCCCACACCCGCTGTTTTGCTTCTGCTACGGCAGATGCTGCAGCCCTTCGGGCTTGTCGGTACCTTGCAACTGCCTCCAGAGTCTTCCAGGACAACATATCCCGAAAGGCCTACTTCTTCAGCTTCCCTGACCACTGGTGTCCACCATGGTGTTCGAGGGTTACCACCCCTTGAGGAACCTACAGTAAGACCGTGAGACCACAGCTCTTCACCGCAGCTTCAGCAATAGAAGCTTTGAACATTACCCACTCAGGTTCTATGTCCCCAAAGGATGCAAGAGAAGCTCTGCCGGAGGTGTGAGTTAAAGATCTCATGGACAGGGGCCTCCTCCAGACATTCCCAGTTCACACGCACTACCCGTTTGGGCTTACCAGGTCTGTCCAGAGTCTTCCCCCACCCCTTGACCGAACTCACCACCAGATGGTGGTCGGTAGCCAGCTCTGCCCCTCTCTTCACCCGAGTGTCCAAAACATGCGGCCTCAGATCAGATGATACGATCACAAAATCGATCATCGACCTTTCACCTAGGGTGCTCTGGTACCACGTACACTTATGAGCATCCTTATGTTCGAACAGGGTGTTTGTTATAGACAGTCAATGACTAGCACAGAAGTCTAACAACAAACGCCCATTTGGGTTTCGATCCGGGAGGCCGTACTTACGGCTGACGGCTTCTGGTTCTCTCCTAGTTGTGGTGCAACTGTGACAATTACACTTGGTTTTTTTCTTTGCCAAAGCAGACTTCCAAAGTTATGTGGCCAACTTTGCGAAAATCTCACGGAATTTAACTGAGGTGGCAACCGCAATCTGTAATTTGGCTGCTCATTACGGAGCATTGTATGTCAATGTGTCCAGCCCACTCTCGGTAGCATTGCTGAGAATTCACCAAAAAGAACATATTTTGATTTGTGAACATACATGCCAACCTAACCAACACACTTAAAGTCTTAAAGTTCAGAGCCGGTTTAAATTAGAAATATATTTAACAGAGATGTAAATAGCGTTGGATGCTATTTAACAGACATAAACGTTGATAATCGATGTTGGATTGGCTATTTAGGATGTCCAAACCCTAGATAAGATAGGATGAAGGTAGATAGGATTCCTAAATTTAGGTAGGATTTGCTTCTGTAATACTAAATTGGGGAAAATCCTATGTTTTTTCATCCTATCTTAATTTATGTCTTATGATAGAATGTTTTCTGTAATACACCCCCTGAGTGCTAATAATGTTAATTCATCTGAAATACTTTATGAAAGGTATGATATGAAATAAGAATGCAGAAGAAATAAGCTCCAAACATCCTCTCAGATTGTGTGTACAACTGTAAATGTTATAGGGGAAAGAGGGACAGTGAGGAGTGACCAGGGTGTGTGGTTATAAATGCTGGTTTATAACCACATGGAACATTTCTTGACACAAGTCAAAGAGTGTGCTGCTGTCATTCTGAGTACTGCCGTCTCACTGTGTGCTGCCCTATGCATTTGTATTGGATGCTAGCGCTTGTCAAACAAATCAGATCCCAGATGAAACGGCAGGCAGCATGAAGGTGAGGTGCAGGGCGCTGTACCTGTACTGTACTGCTGATGCTTTGTGAGTGGAGGGGGTTGTCAATTGGAGAGGGGGGTTGGGGGGGTTGTCTGTACTGCCCCGAAGGAAGACAATGATAAATACTGTAGTACTGTACTGGTTTGACAGGTCAAGCACAGCAGTAATTACAGTTAGGCAGATGATATGTTGTACAGAAAAAGCCTTCATAGCGTTTGGTGGCTATGACCTAATGACATGTAAACAACCACAATCAACTGGAAGACATTTTAGTTAAGACTCATCTTAAAGCCCCTGAATACAATGCAGGACCTTTATCAAAACATTTGTGAAAATGCTTAATAGAAACAGCCATCTGGCACAGAACAATCCCTGTGAAAATACTGGTGCTTGTGTTATTCCACTGATGACGTCATTTGTTTTGACCAGTTTCACCTGGAAAAGACATAGGATATACAGATGTATTGATATAGAGAGGAAAGGCCTGACTGAAGATTCAGTATGTCTCCCTTGTTTTAAAAGTTATTTTAATTTTAATATGCAATATACTGTTTTCAGGCTTTTGAGCGGATGTCATTTTATTAAATAGTGACAATATGCATATTTTATGTTCACCCAGAACCATACTGGAGTATTCCATTACAAGAAGCCATCAGAATGTAGGCAGCTATTTTATAACTGTGTCTGCTGGGGGCTGAGTGCAGGATTCTTCTCTCTGCCCTGGAATCTGTTGCCCCATTAATGAGGCTTACCAGGTCACAGCTAAACAAGCCTAAAACACTAGGCTGCTATTGTTTTATTTCAGCATCCCTGACAGCCAGAGAGTTGAGACGTGGTGGCCAGTTTTGATGGCCCACCCTAGCACCAGCACATTTGGGGGTCCACACAGGTGCTGTATTAAAGGCTCTGGTCCCCTGCTGTCTGCTAGGTTAGCTTTGATACTATAATTCAGTGTGTGGGCTGTTTGCTGTTAGCTCACAGCCCAGGTATCATTTAAGTAATTCCCATAAAGTCAAACCATAGCATTTTTATTCTCCCTGTCCCTCTGTGTGTGCCAGGGGGTTCTTTTATATTTGCTCCCTATCGATCATGGCAGTGTGGCACACACACTGCGAATTTGCCAGTGGCGGTGGAGGCAGCTGTTGCAATCAAACAGAGAGGAGCAGTGTGATATTTCAGGAAGAGGCAGCCTCCCCCACCAGCGCAACCCCAGACCCCCAAACCCCCAGCCCCATGCCCGTGGGCAGGGGTTCAGGCGTGAATAAGTCTGCCACAGACACTCGACACCTCCCACTAGCACCCTGATGCAAGCAGCATGCAAGTCCACTTCTCACATTATCTGTCAGCTGAAGGGTTAAACTCTGCGTCAACTCCCCCCATTTGTGTTCCTGCACAGTGGAGTACATGTTATGGCTCTGCCTTTTATATGTGGTGGCTAAATAAATGCCAGTAGTAAATGGTACTGGCCAGTAGGTCAGGTCTCCCTTGTTAAAGTGACATCCTTTATTAAAACCATTTGCTATAGCTTCCACCCACTTATTGTATATTGAGTTAGTTTCCATTGCATATGGAATTTCCCTACTAAGGGCCCTATTTAGCGATCTAAAGGCACGTTTGCAGCATGTTATAAAGCGCAAGGTGCAAGTGCATTTATGGCGTGTCTAAATCAAGGGGCTGAGAAATTATACAATGTGCAAGTGCCAACACCTGGCCACTTGAGGCTGGCTGCAAAAGGGAGTCAGTCCCTATAAACTCTTAATTTCTAATAACTTTTTTTTTTTCTTTTTCATCTCTAGAGCTTGTCTTCCCATTCACTGTAAGGAGGGTGCATTTTTGTATAGCTTATTTAAAAATATATTAGCCATACATGTATCCCATTATAATAGATAGGGGAGTGTTATTGGCAGAGTCAGGTACTGCAAAGATGGTGACGGTCAGAGCTAGCATAGCACAGTCTTCAAATCTTTTCTTGAGTAAACAGAGGGTTTGTTCATTTATATATACAGTCTATGGTCTAACATGCAATAAACCAATCAGTATCATCTCTTATACCCTTTCAAAAAGACAGGCGCGCTTGCACCTTGGCAGATTGCTATTATAATGGCAGATTTGACAAGTTAAGAAAGCAATTCTCTGCAGGGGAAACACAACTCATTTGTAGTGAAAACATGCAAGCAGACCATCTATGGCAATATCAGGATTATTCCACACCAGGACAATATCAGGATGTATACATGCTAATCTTTCACATTGTACTCTGCATTTTTTTTATCCTTTGCATGTATGTGCGTTTCTGCTCATTTCTGCATGTGCAACATAGTGTACGCGCGTTGTGCACCTGCCATAGGCGATACTTCTTGATAATGCACCGCGCCATTGACTTTAGACCAGGTTTTTGTTGTTCAATAGCGTTCTACTGCCTCAAGATAGCAATGAGCCAGACCACACCTCATGTTTATACCAACACACATTTGCTATTTAAACAACTGTGTGTTGTTCTGAAACTAGCAGACACTTGTATTGCTGCTTTGCCTTAGGTGTAGTTAGGGCCCTAAGTCTCATAGACCATCAAGAGATTAATTATGATTGAGGATTCACACACAGCTTGTTTTGCATTACATCCACACATGGGGTAAGGAAGATACAGTCAAGGGTATTTACTGGTTTCATATCACTTTGAAGCCAGAAGACAGAAATTATTGAACATCAAAAGCCTCCATCTACCTCCAGGTCTAAAGGAGCAGTAGTCTGCTTTCAAGCCCAAATCCGCCACTCTCTACATTCAGCCAACTACCAGTTAGTTACTGCCGCTGGCAAAAATAGGGGGCTGCAATTTCCCCATCTGTTCTCCTGGAGCCACTGTGGTTTTCAATCCATGACACCAAACTATAACTGTAAAAAGGCTTGTTCCAGACCTGATCATATTAATCAGAGGCATATGTCCAGGCCAAAACAGGTTTGAGTGGGAGTGAAAATTACTAATTTTCTTTCCCTTGTTGGTGCTGCATTTGCAGCTCTTGTAAACTATGTTCCATCCTCTTCCACAATGTGTATTACACTCACAAAGAAACAACATACCATAAAAAATAAAACTGGCATGATATTGCATTGTTGTTTTGTTTTTGTCACACACTGAAAGACACATAAATGGATGAATTAAACTAAAAGGCAAGTGCCAGAGGTATGTAACAGGTTGATTTGTGTCTGGAATTGCCCTTGTGGTTTAAATGAGCATTACAACAACAACCATCTTACACCTGCATCCAGAGTGGCTGAACACTCTAGTCCTCCCCACACACCACCCATCTCTACCATCCCCTAAAGACTCATGCTTGTTTGTGGACAGTATTGTTGGGGAGGAATATTTGGGGTTCTGGGGCAATACAATACAATATTATTATTATTATTATTATTATTATTATTAATAATACATCTGATTAAAATCTGTCCATTGTGTTGGTATTTCTAATGTGTCTGTCTAATATGTTCTAATGTGTCTAATTTCTAATGTGTCATGTGAGTTAGTATCAAATGTCCTCTCCGTCTGAGAAAAAGATGTCACTTCCTTTTGTATTACTTGTGTAGGTTATAAGATTAAGTGTTGGAACTATGCAGTTTTATACATAAGGTGTGACGTAAAAGCTTCTGGCAGCTCTGAAGATGTTTTAATCAAGTGTAAAATCCTTTTGGAGTTGATGGCCACTAAGCTGAGTGTGCACCCTTTCTATACTTCCTGTGAGCAGAGGTCTGTTTCGCTGGCTCCACAGTAAACAGTTTCTTAGCCAAGCTGAGGAAATTATCATCATGCATGAATTAGCCACTGTTGAAAATCTTCCTCTGATCTAAATTTTTATTTGTATTTTTTTAATCAAATATTAAAGTGCTTCTTAATTAAAAATTAATATTCCAGGAATTAATATATATATATATATATTGTAATAAGCACAACTTTATTTAATCTGATAAAGAGACACTTGCCGCTAATGCATAATAAAATGAGCAACCATGAATAGAGCAGGACATCCCACCATTGTGAATATTTAATATCCTAAACATCTTGCTATTCAGGATTATGTGGAAAAAGAGATTAACAACAACAATATATTATTCTATGCATTGTACTCCGCTCAATAATAATTACTATAACAATCAATATAACAAATGGATTGTATTCACCAAAAATATATATTATTCAACATTAAGGAATACTTCACCCAAATGCAATGACTGACTCTTCACAACATGAAGTTTGTTCTCTCTTCCCTTCATAAAACAGAATATCTGTAACATCTTTCTGATACAATGGGAGTGAATAGTGGATCAAACACTTGGAAACATTTTGATCAGCTACATAGTACTGTATCAGAAACATTATTCTACTTCATTTTCTGTGCAGGAATGAGGGTACATGCATGTTTATACTACATTTCAGGGCAGGCTGTGAGGGGAGTGTAAATCAAATGCTATTCCTAATTTTTGGGTTAGGGTGCAGGGGGCATGCAAGGGTTCTTACTTAGTGTTTGATGGTCACATGCATTGGTGGGGCAGTCTGTCTGCAACATCAGAGGGCTTACATTTTGTGGGATAATTATCTCACCATTGGTCATGAGCACAATGCTGATGGCACGTCCCAGCGGCATTCTGTCAAGATGGCATTTGGTCTGTGATGTCTTCCTACTGTCTGCACAACATCAATGCTCATGCCCATGTCATTCAGACATGTCAACAACATTCAGCTCCATCTGTTAGATAATGCCCTGTCTTCAGTAGTGGCTGTACTGTGGAATCATTATGAATGCACTGTATCACACACCAGAACACAGCACAACACATAACAGTTCACACATCTCAGAACGTGTGGGTTGACGCAACATAACACATTATGAACATATTAATACTAACACAACTAAACACAGCAGTCTAGAACATAATATATGAACATAGACTACAACACACAAACGCCACCCACCACCACACTACAGTTCTCCCCGTCTGCCTCTCATTTAGGTCACATTACTGGATTTGACATTGCTGTGTTTTCTGGCTGCAAAAAGGGCTATATCATTTCTGCCTATTTTAAATGTCGTTCCAACAACTGTAGTGACAACGCATAAATGGTGAATCCATAAATGGAGGATTGGTATTGCTGTTTAGTCATGGATGTGTGCATACAGTATACCTTCTGAAAAGGTGGGTTGCTCAGCAGGTTTAATGCTGGCCATCTGGCCAACATATTTGAGCGATTCCTCTTTCTTTTACATGAGCGAACTTATGAGATACATGCCATCTTCTGTTTGCGTTTTTGAGAGCTGCACAATTAGTGAGGCAGCATGCAATTCCCCCAACCAAGGAGCACTCTAGCGGATTGTGATAGCTGGATAAATTAACCACACTCATTTTGGAGCTATCAGCCTGTACATGGAAATGAAGTCACTGGCTTGTGGACCTATTTATTTAATTAGGAACTGTTGAATAAAGAATTGTTAATAATCAAGGGCACGTAGCTTAGTTCAGGACTGTCAGATATACAGTAATGGCGTTTCCTCTGGGTACCAGTGGATTTGTTTCGTGGCACAATGTGACATGTTCCATGCGAGGTTGTCTGTGATGAACGTATGCTTGTCTGTGTTCTCTAACATTTATGTCACAGAGGAGCTGTCACATCTCTCACAGATGTTCACCACCAGTGTTTTGTAATGCTGGTCTTCCACCACTGCCAGTCCCCATGCCTTTAAAGATAATAACTAATACTGTCGACTTGTGACCCTCTGGGGGGGGGGGTCCCACTGCCCTGGATGAGGCTCAGTTGCGTGCAGCAGATGTGCTAGACACAACCACTGTCTTTACAGAGCACTTAGCGCCATGCACGCTACACTTCCACAAACACACACTGGAACAACCCACACACACACACATGCACGATAGCTCTCATTACAGTGCATAGCAACTGTTACATAGCAACTGCTCCTTGCTGCTTAGCAACCGCTGCAAGGTTCTCAAGTGGAGGGAAGATTTTCAAGGGGAGTTGTGTATGACGCCATGCCTACTTACATGTCGCGGCGAAGCGCTCCCGCTGTCTGCCACTATCAACTCCTCCCACTGCTTGGTGGACTCCCGCTGATGCTCTCTCCCCCCTACCCCTCCTCTCCTCCTACAGATATCCGCTCCCTGCCGGATGTTGCCATGACAGGCAACTGCACGCCAGAATGTGGTGAGCTGGGCCACTCAGATGCTTGCTGGATGCCCGGGCATCCCTCCCCTGTGCGCAAGGCCCGAAACCCCCCCAAACTCTCCACGTTCGTGCCTTACCAGGACAGGGGGAGTCTGGGGCGCTTGGCCAATGGAAGTGCCCGGCCGACCAGCGAGGAGGACCGCTGCCGCCTCCCGCCCTCTCGCAGTGCCTACTCTGGTGGTGGGGGCCGCGTCCCAGCTCATGACTGCCCCCTAGTGGAGGAGGTGGCCCTCAGCATGGCCGGCCACGAGTTCCAACCCACCTCGCCCTCCAACCACACCCCTAAGAGAGAGATCTACCTGTAAGTGGACGCTTGGCATCCGCTGTCTGCTGTCTGCTGTCGGTAGCGGCAGGAAAGGCAAAGACACGCCCGCTTCTTAGAAGAAGGCGGCAGTATTGACCCATGGCCCCTTTTTGTACAGTAGCTATGGTAAGACCAGGCTGTGACTCATCTGACCACTGGCACACACACTTGTTTTATCTCCGTACCCACCCTAACAACGCCACCAACATTTCTTTATTAAATTATTCAGTTTATATATTAGTTTATTAATTGTGACTTCCATTACCATGTTAGTGTTTTCATTTATTTATGACTTCTTAAAGGGATAGGTGTGGGCCATGTGACAGGAAATGGGAATGGTAATAAACTACCAGATCACTGTAATTTCGGTTATGTCAGAAGTTGGCAATGTCCTGGTGTGTGTGTGTGACGTGATATCGCCTATTTTTAACAATGTGTGATCAGTGCTCTTGTGTCATTATTACGTACACTTAAGTAGACCAATTGTGAAGCCCTGACAACAGGGCTAACTGGATGAACAATCACATTAGATGGTCTGTGTTAATGTACAGTGCTCTGTAAATACATTTGAATTTGTGTGCCCTAGATATATTTTTGTCTGCCTGAGCTGGTAATATATTGCCTCAGAATCTTAGCATATTTGAGCATTTATTTACTGCCACCATTCAACCTCTCCTGTGAAACAGTTTCCAGGAGAGGAACTAGATATTCTTGAAGGGTGTTGTGGATGGATGAAAGCTCATCTGCTCCCCAATAATGCACACATTGACATACACATTCTCACACTCACACAAGCACACACCTATTGGCACCACTCATAACTGGCCCTAGCCTTATAATGAATAAAGCTTTGTGACAGCGTTTTCATGATGCGTTCAGCTGACTCTGGCCACTGAGCTATCATCTATTGTGAAAAGCAGTCGGAGTCACAGCTAACTCCTCACGGGCGTGTGAAGGGCTTCCCGATTGGCTCCTTCAGAGCGAGACCCTCTAGTGGCTCTCTCTGTGGCTTTTCATGGCGGCTGTTTAGAAATGCTCATGCATGTTCCGTGGACAATCAGACCTGCTGCACTTGTGTCTGAGCCAACCGGCCACAGTCAGAACACCGGTTACACTTTCATACAACCGGAGGCACCTGGTTGCTTGTCGGCCTATTGAATCTATAGATGGTATGGTGCACCAGGGCTTCCATGTGAACTTTCAGACAATGGCTACTTCCTAAAGAATAACTTAATATGACACCACTGAATTGACAGTGTAGACAGTTTTTATTAAAGAATACATATGTTCAATATAAAATATTATGGCTAATATCAATAAAAATTATAGTAAAATTTCATTATTATATTGCATAAAACAAATATGAAATAGATTGCATATAATACCTTGTGGTTTTTCTTTAACTGTCAATTTAGCATGTATCCGGGAACGCAGTCTTTTGTCTTGTTAACATCTTTTTCTCCTGCTACAGAACAGAGGCTTAAGAAATAGGGTGTGCCTTTGGGCTTTATCTACCTGTGCAAAGATTTCCTAAGCAATTGTAAAGGATATATCTGAAGGACACAATCTATTAGCCGGTAATTGGATGATAATAGAGACTACATTGTTGTATCTCATAGCAGCAGAGAACTAAGCCAATGTCTTGGACTCAAACATTGATTTGATTAGATTCCCTGCTAATGTTAACCCTTTTTGTTGATGCCTGCTCAGTATTTCTACGGTCAGGGAGTGGCAGTGCGTAAGGGCAGGGAAACCTAGATTGGACATTTCCTAATTAGGGGGAATAATGAGTCCTGGACTGGCAGCATGTGTGAAACCCATCCCCTTCCCCACAATCACACAAACATTCACCATTCACTGATTCACTCATCCTCATTCACCAGGAGCAAAATGCACCGCAAGACATTTTATAATCCACCCACTCCACTACAAATAGTTCAAAGTTCTTTATCAGCACTTAAAGAAATTAAGACTCAAATGTATGGAAATCACCGGACATGGCCATGATTAAATAAAGGTGGGTGATGATTGACCCCTCCCCTCCTGACCCGAGGAAAAGCAAATCACATTATGTGCTAAAACAACACTGAGTCTTGATACACAGTGATTAAGCCCCATGCCCCCTCTTCACGGCGCTCTCTACCGCCGCTTCAGCACATAACAACAAACCACTGACCCGGACGTAATGACAAGTGTAAGAAGATGAGCGAGAGTGATAAAGCCATGGGGCCTGGGTGGCACATGTATCTCTCCTTATCGGCTCTGATTGGAGGAATAATTAAGCTGTTCCCTCGGTTGCACTCTCAAAATGAGTGCACAAGGGCTATAGCCGCAGTATCATCTGTAGGGAATGGGATGTGTCTAACTGACATGAATAACACAGGCTGACTGGGAGTAATACAGCACAGTTCAGCCTCACCGAATGGACACAGTTGGACTGGAATCCCCCCACCCCCGGACGAAAAAGTAAAACACAAATACAAGGCAGTCTTTAGTCTGAGTCCATCCATGCTGAACTTGATCTGACCCTGTTGGTCAACACGAACCACTGGGTTTCCCACCACACGTGTGTGTTTACACGTCTCTCTCTTTCTGCCTCTCTCTCGACGCACCTATCAAAGCGGAAAGGGGGGAGGGGGAGACATGAACCGAATTACACCTTAATGTGTCAAATAATGTTTGATTTGTATATTTTGAATTGGTTTCATGTTGAATTCACAAGTATTTTTTGCCTCTGTACTGTGTATGTGTATGGTGAACATTGCTGTGGACAGATGAACTTGGTGGGGGGGGGGGGGTGGGGCGAGGGATTTGTCTTATGGATCGGAGACTCTACAAACTTGTGGAAAAAAAAAATCTTTGATGGTGTAATGTACATAGATATCTACCACCCAACGCCTGCTGACATGCAGGCTCTGAATTTAGCATGAATTCCAAAGATGATTTGTAGAAAGTGTTTACTGTTTTTTTTTTTTTTCCTGAGATGTTATAGCTGGTTCCTGTTTAATGAGGCCTCTCCTAAGCGAACTGATATTAACAGCACAGTTAATCTTTTTTCCCAGTGCATCTTCATAAAGCGAAGACTATTGCCTTGAACATGTCTTTGCAGGAGATAAGCTATATATTATCCTAATTGTTGGTATATTTATATATGACAAAATGCTTGTGATGCGATTTTTTTGTACAGTTTTATGTACATAAAAGTGAAGCTTTCTAAAAGTTCTGAAAAAGCTGATAAATAATACAAATTGTAACAGTTTTCTTGATGTGCACATCTTGCCTTTGGTTTGGTTGACCTTTGCTAAGTCGGTGTGAAAGTGGTCGTTTTTATGCCTGCCCTGTAATCATTCACAGACTCCCTACACCTGAGGACATAATCAGATTTTATGTTTATTGTGAACAGTGGATTGTCTTACCAGTTTGTTAAATTCCTGTTCTGCTTTGTTCTGTTTCCGCATGTTGACAAATTCTCTTGTAATACTGTAAGTCCTCATGAACTTTGTAATAAAATCACTTCAGGGAAAAATATAATGCTCTTGTGATTTACTAATGTAGTTTTCTTAAAGATTATTTGACGTTCAGATATTTTAAAATCTACAAAATAAAAAGTAAAATTCTGTCTTCAAGCGTAATTGACGATAACTTGCGATAACTTGATTGGCTATCTTAGCTTTTCAATGAGAGCTCTTACCATCTTCAGTCCCAATACAATATGATGCAGCATGTATGAGAGCCCATGCTGTATGTTTGTGCCCATCTGTAATGAAAATGTTGAAAACAAGGACTGCTTGGTTAACTGCAGAACCACTTCTTCCACACATTTACCACCTTTGCCAGTGTAGAGACTCTTTGGCTTCCCTACATCCAGGCACTGCAAAGACATTATTTGCTATTGCCGGTGACAGTAGGAAAGTTTTAGCAAATGTATAGCTGAATATTAACTGCAATCCACATGTTACATCTAGGGATGGGACGATATATTATTATTTATCTCGATAAAAATACTGATGAAAATCGAATTGTGGTGAATGTTCATTATCGTGATAATTATAAATATTAATATTTTCACAAGTGTCTTGACAAAATCTGTCTAGCTCACTTGTACAGACCAATTGTATTGATAAATACTAACTTGTTTATTAACCTGCATCTTTACAGTCAATCACCACTATGGCTGAAGGCTTGGCTTGCCCATTGTGTCCCCCACATAAAAGAGATTAATCAAATTCTTCGAAATACTGGTTTCAAAACTAAATCACAAATAAAAGATAAGCATGTGTGTCATGATACAATAGAAATGTTTGTTTCTTAAGAAAATGTAAGATAAATTGATTCCAGTATGTTTTAGTGCCATTTAAAAAATAATTGTGATATCGTTTATCGCAAATATTTTGGCCAGGATAATCTTTCGATTCATTTTTCATATCGTCTCATGCCTAATTACATCACACACTGGATTTAAGTTAATTTGCTCATTTCGCTGTGTTTTGTGGTTTTTACAGACACTCTCAGGCAAAATTACATGTTAGCTCCATCAAACAACCAATCTGAAAAAAACATTTGGAAAAAATATAACTATATTAAATTGTAGGAGTTCCTGCAGTACTATAAAAATCAACCTAGCACAAAATTATTACAAGTAACCCGCAATGTTGTTGTCACGGCTCCCTCTGAGTCTCCTCCCCCTCGTGGCTCGGGCAGACTTCGGCGCTCGTCATCACCGAGCTACTGACCGCTGCCGCTCCCCCATTCTTTTGTTCTGTTTGGTTTTACACACCTGTGTTTCATTTATGATTATTGATGTGTGTGTATATAAGCCCAGCAGTTTCTGTTTGCTGTGTGAGTTATTGATTTTGCAGCTTAGCACGCTGTCTGTCACGATGCTGGTTTATTGTTTATTTCAAAATCGCAGCCTTATTAAAATGTACGGTTGTTCAACTCACCTCTTGTTCTGCGTCTGACTCCTTCCAAGTCATACACATTACAGTTGTTCCTCAATCTGAGGTTCGACAATCGGCCGAACTCTAATTTCCAGCACCTTAGAGTAAACTTTACTACTGCTGAGTCTGGTCCGCCTTTTTAAAGAGGCGAACCAGTCTGCCACTCCAGAATGAACCAAAACATACAAAATGCACAAATAAGTAGCTAATGTTTCTGTTTGAACTAAACACAAACACAATATAAATAAAACGTGTGGTTATAGACTACCTTAACATCTTCTGGTTTATGGCATTAACTATGTTCACAAATCCAAATTCTAAATCATTCATCTTCTTGTTCCTACTTAAACAGGCGTCTTTCATATTTCTTTGTATGTAGCAGAAAATATGATATGACCTTTTAGATTCGTTCTGAAGTTAAGTAATTTATTATGTATATACTTAGCTCTGACAATAGCCATGACAGTGATGAACATCACAGCCTTGACTTCCCAGTCTGACATTTGAAATCTAAAAACAGCGTATTAATGTATGTAGGCTCCCTATAGCCTATATACAGACTCCTCTGACTGACTGAGCGTCCCTAATAATTTGATCGTGCACAAAAACATATCGGTATCCTAGGATGTGCCAAGACATTGAATATGATTCATGAGGATGATATGTGATGTTGTACATTATTTTAACAGGCAATATGATGCCTCTTCTCAAGCTCAATTCTGGATGTATGTGGCCATGTCCTCAAGGGTCAATAACAAAGACAAGATATGGCAAATGGAAGAGCCAGTGTTTCACATTTAGGTCAACGGATGTACCTATCCAGATGTCTCCAAGTCACGTAACGTCTGGTTCTGCACACCACTATTGCGTGCAATGTATTAATATTCTTCTACATTAAATAGTTGCCAAATTTTAGTCAGACAATAGCATCGAAATATTTATGGATCTTTAATAAAGCATGTCAATATGGAATGCGAAAACAATGTAAAACCTTCCAAATATTCTAAAGTGTTACCAAATATGGTACATAGAATTGTATATATTTAAATCACTATCCCTTCTTGTCTATCTGTGAAAATAGACTGGAGGCTTCACTCATGCTCTGGCTGCCAGAAGAGACCTATGAGAGAGCTACACAACAATGGCCTTCAAATGGCCGATTTTGACAAACCAAGCAGTAGAACGATGATTCCTGAATTTTCCATTTGAAGATTTCATTTTTAACAATGTAGTTTTTTTTAAAGCAGGCATACAGTACTTTTAATTGCTTTAATTGTTGTTTAATGGTTAAAATATAATGATATATTCTATTCTGTTATTTAAGCATAAGTTGCTAATATTAAATCACAAACCAGTGTTGTAGCAACTGTCCATATTCAAACCTGGCTTATTATTAGTATATAGTAATTCTTTCTATTTTTATTGTGTTGTTCCAACAGTTAGTATTTTCTGTAAAATGTGCACACAGTGTTTTTATAGTTTACAAGACATAAAATTGTGAATTGCTATATGAACCTTTCATTTATTTCACATCACATTTGGTAAGACATAATTGACACTCCCAGACCTCCTTTGGGCTGATTGAGATGTATGTTGTGTGTAAGGTCAGGCAGGCTGTGTTACAGAATTTCACCATAGTGCTTACTATCTCTCTATCAATTATTAATGTGTCTACTTTCTGCAAGAGACTCACGAGGTATGTGCTGTCTCTGTATTAATCCACTATCTATTCTGACTCAAAGTGTTAGCACTGCTATTTGTGGGAGTCATTTAGTGCGGAGAGACTGCAGACTACATCACAGACTAATTGACAACACAATAAAGAAGAGATAGGAAGGGACAATTGAAGCAGATGGATTGAATCAATAGCCCTACCCATATTACTTGTATATTTTAAACAATTAAGCTTGTAATTCATCAGATGTTGAAAAATAGGCGGAGAGGAGAATTACAAGAAGAAATGTTGAAATTAAGGTTACAGGTGTACGACAAATGAAGGGTTTCAAACAGTACAAACTGACACCTTCTGGATGCTAATGAAACTGCAATATTTAGGTATTCCTGGTAGATAAGAGGCCCTATAGTAACCAGCCACAAACATCTAAAATTCCAATATGGAAAAAATGCAAGATATGACACAAAAAATAAGGTCATAATAGTAAATCTTGTACATTGTCACCCAGAACTTAACAACACACCTTTATTCCAAGCTGAAGGAGCTATAGTTGACTGTACTCTACAGGTTTGCATGTATTTTTCAATGGTACTGTGAACATATCGATTACTGTGTAGATATTCATTATTAAGATGCTGAGCGCTCTGTAGGAGAGCATACTGCTCTCCTACAGCCTTTTTTCCTCAAGATGAAAATACTGACGGGCCGTTACCGTGGAAACCTGGTCTCTCTCTCTCTCTCTCACTCTCTTTCTCTCTCTCTCATGTACCCATACACTGTGCTTGCTTTATTAAGTGCTTTGCTGCTGGCAATTAGAATATAACATGCGGCAGCGTTGGCTGTCTTGAAATGCAGTCTCCAATTAAATACTGCCAAATAGCAGTATTTCTTTGAGCTACATCTGTACTCTTTAATAAACTGGCTGCCCATGAGCAATGCTTCTGAATGCCAAAGTTGGGCTTGTTATAAAGATGAACGTTATTTGAGACCCATGTTTTATTTTTTTTATCAATGCTAGACGGAAAAAGACAATGTGTCTCTTTGGGGCTACTGTTATTTCTGAGGCCGGCTCTGTGTTCTGATAATGTACAATAATTAGATAGTTGACTATTGGGAGAATGTTTATGGGTTATAGGTTTAATTTACTTGAAGCAGGGCAACCACTGTTAATGTAACATAATATGAAATACCTAAATACCTACCTAAATAATCACGTGTGATAATACGTAATAAAATCCTATCTCACCTTGCAGTTTATATTCTAATACATTTATTGGCATTCTATTATATTGGCATCTATTCTAATTTTACATTGATGTAATGTAGAATGGCATAATTAATACAATTTATATTATTACACTACTGCATTACAGGACTCTTGGGAATGTCAAATGTCAGGCAACCATGTGATTAATATGCACATATTATAGCGCTAATATTTATGTATGTCTGCTGCTCTCTTTCAGGACCAATTACAGCAATGTTTTCTCACTGTGGCCAAGAACCATTAGTGAAGGGGTTCATTTTTTATTTTTCTTAATTCAAAGAAATGTGCATATATACAGTATCTCACAAAAGTGAGTACACCCCACACACCCATATTTGCAAATATGTGAGCATATCTTTTCATGTGACAACAATGAAGAAATTACACTTTTCTGTAATGTAAAGTAGTGATTGTACAGCTTGTTGAATAGTGTAAATTTGCTTTCCCCTCAAAATAACACAACACACAGCCAATAATGTCTAAACCGCTGGCAACAAAAGTGAGAGAGTGAGAGCCTCAGCCCTGCATGTTTTAGATGTCTCCCTGCTCCAACACATCCCCAGGTCACCGAACCGCAACCCCTCTCCACCACGACTACGCCTAGCTATCCTGTCCATGCATATCACAAACAGGATTGGTGATAAAGCGCAGCCCTGGTGGAGGTCAACTTCCAACTGAAACGAGTCCGATTTACTGCCGAGAATGGGTTTAAGTCTTACTGGTGCACTGGTCGTACCTTTAAATTGGTCTTAACTTTCAGTGCTACTTCAGACGTAGCTTTACACTCAGACGTACGCCAAGCTGGTGCACTCGGCTCCTGTAGAGGAGGAGCGGAGAGATCGAGAGGGAGGAGGAGCCAGGAGAAGGCCAGAAAGGTATATAGATCTATCATTTGACAATTAATTTTAAATTAGGAATGTATTTGGAGGGGAAAATGTCCTTTTTTCCTATTTCCAGTTAGCGCAAGCCTGACATTTTTCATTTTTCACTTTTATAATAAGACGTTTCTTCACACTTGAGCAAACATGTATTTTCCCCTCACTCCTGTGAGAGCGGCGCCATTTTGGCTGTCTCCTCACTCATCACGGTAACAGTCAAGCAGATTTGACAAGCTTGGCAGCTTCCTCCAACATAGCCAGTGAGTGGAAGAGGAGAACTTTTGAGGTAAATTACTTAACTTTTGCCTATTTTCTTTTTTTCCCCTCTGAAAGTACAACACTGAATGGATGTTTTGACAGTATTATTTTTTATCATATAGTAATAACAGAATGTGGCCAGAGCAAATGTGTGCCAAGTCGCCCTAATATTCTCTTCTTTTCAGCTGAGCATTCTAATCTCTCTTCATAAAAGGCACTCTTAAGGATGTGCTGCTTTATACTGTTGGCAAGGTAACAGGGAGCATTCTCTGCCTTTAGATTAGCCTGTGGTTGCTGATGACAAATCAGCCTGGGGGAGTGTGTGAGAGGACATCAATGCAGCCAATCATGCAAAACAACCCTTCCCTTCTAAACAAATTATATTCATATCCTCAGTAAACCGCCTCTTTATAAATGCAGTGCAGGCTTGTGGCAAAGTGCAAAATGTTCTACAGTATTTGTAAACAATACTTATTTTTATGGATAGTAAACCAAACCTTGGGATGAATGCTTCAGAATTCAATAAAAGTAAATTATTTTCTGCATATTTTGTAAATGTTTAATATTGCATGCTGTCTTAAAATAAATGTGTACATGTGTAGTTAATGTATACACTGTATACTGTATACTGTGTACAGTACATACTGTATACTATACATTGTTTTCCAGTTCCAGGCCTGTTTCTTATTCTACACAAATATTGCATGTACAGATAAAGATATGCCTTACAGTATATGGTATATTGTACTGTATTGAGTATACAAATATACTGTAAGTTTCTGTATATACAGGTTACCTGTATACATACCAGTATACAGTGGTGTCGAGTTTGATGGAGGTTTCTTTTAGAGGATCCAAATGCAAGGAAGTAAAGAGACATGAATGCAGTCCGGTAAGAACTACTGAAACACAGGCAGATGTACAGTAAATGAAAAATCAGAAACATAGACAGGCAAATGGAACAGCCAACTGTTTTAACTTACAGCTTTGTTTACAGCAACATACGTATACTATAAGGTAGGTATAAACAGCATATTCTAAGGTATAGTATACACAGGTATAATACATGGTACGGTATAAATAATACATTACACTAGACTGTAGATAAGGTTTGGAGATACCATGCCTTTCTGTATGTATTTAATTTGTATATTTTATAGAAAAACTTAGTGTTTTAATCCAGTATTAATGACATGCATGTCCTGGGAGACTGGCAATTCTGTTCCTGTGTGTTTGTGTAAGCCAGTGGCAGGGGGGGGGGGGGGGGGGACATTAGCATAGAGACTGA
>JAODOY010000006.1:2485375-2496312 GCA_025399855.1 Forbesichthys papilliferus | reverse complement strand
TATATGAATGAATGTATTTCAGGGGGAGACACAATATTGTGTTTTAGACTAAGTTGCTGAAAACCACGTGGCTTTCTCTTTTTGATAAACATTGTTATTCATGTCGGTTGTTTTTTTTTCTTTTTCCCTGCAGGATATCCTGGACTGGCAGACTTCGCGTCAGTTCTTCTACTGGCGTCTGCGGCGCCTCCTACTGGAAGACACGGTGAAGAGGAAGATCCAGGCGGCCAACACCGACCTGACCGACGGTCAGGTGCAAGCCATGCTGCGACGCTGGTTTGTGGAGGCAGAGGGCGCTGTCAAGGTAAGACGCTCTGCTTTCCCAAGAAACACTGGTTCGAAGCTGAAACGTAGCTGGTCAAGTTATTATTTGAAGGCATAATGTCTTAAAAAAAAAAGTGTATATATAGTTCAGAATTATTGGGCGAGGTATTTCTTTGTGTAGTTCCATGTGTACCAAATCCATGTCGATCGCCATGAAATGGCGTGATGGATATTTGGCAATAGATGGATGGATTTGCTTTCAAGATAGAAGCATATGCTTTCTGCATATGGTTCTAATGCGTCATAGCTGCACAATAGCCACACATACTGTAAATTAACTTTTTACTTTCAGAGAAATCCCAATGTAGAATATGTGAAGAACACAAGCTCTTTTGGCCCCTGGTAATGATTAAAGAAAAACCATCCATCTCCCCTCCCCTGACTGCACACCATCCACTAGATGAAAAAGTGGCAGGCATTCCTATTAAATCATGGGGATTCAACAGAGATGAACTGATACAGTGGTTAATAGAAGCAAACATCCCCTAGAGATAAACACTGTCCGTTCCAGCCAGACTAGCCCCGAGGACTAGCTGCAGGGGTGACGGGAGCAGGCTCAGTGTTTGATGTCTATTAAGAAGTGGCCCTCTTGTTGGCTAATGTATTAGTCCAATCAGGATTGGCTGTCTTAAGCCACAATTAATCACAGCCCTGGCACGAGCAGATAGGAGAGCAACACGCTGTTTCTTAATTAAAAGCAAACAGATTAAAAATGATTAATAAGGGCATTAAATGTTCTTGTGGACTTCAAGCCGGAGAGTTCATAAAAAAGACATGAGACCATTCAGACCCCCTTCCTCCTAAATCTTTAGTAAGCCCCCAGCCTGGCTTTGTTTTGGATCAGAGATGCCGACACTCATGAATACTAATGTTTCCATCAGGTCCAGTCGACAAGATGTCTGGGCCTCACAATTTAGAAAGCATGCTCCTTCTGAGGAGACTGTGTGATGGTGGTGGTTCTTTTAGATGTTTAGGTTGTGTTCTGTTGTATTTTATTTCATTTTCTTTTCCTATTTTTTTTTTTTTTTTTTAAGAAAGGAAAAAAGGTAATCTCTTTTAATGTATTACTATCTTTTTTATAACTTAATTTTCAATACAACCAATTGCTATATTTTATATCAAATACATTTGAGTTTTATCATTATTTTTATTTTGTCATAATGTCTTTTTACAACTTTTCTTTGTGTACGTTTAGTTTTGTGTGCATTTCTATTTAATGCATTTGTGTTCTTAGTTTTATTCACTTGTGCGTTTCGTTTTGGTGTGTTTTGTGTTGTGTGGTGCAGGCCTATCTGTGGGACAGCAACGAGGAGGTGGTGGAGTGGCTGGAGAAGCAGCTCGCTGAGGAGGAGGGAGCACGCTCCATCATCGATGAGAACATCAAGTACATCCGCAGAGACCACATCCTTAAGCAGATACGCAGGTATCTCATCTCAGCCATCTCTCTCTCTCTCTCTCTCATATGCACTTCCTTATCCCTCTCTTTCCATTCCAGCCTGGTGCAGGCCAACCCAGAGGTTGCCATGGATTCCATAGTTTATATGACTCAGCACATCTCGCCCACGCAGAGGGCGGAGGTGGTGCGCATCTTGTCCACCATGGAGGCCCCGGCCTCCACTTAGAGGTGTGTGTTGGGGGGGGGGGGCTCTGGGCCTGAGGAGCCAACGCGAGTGGCCCCCTGGGGTGCCGATGACGCTGTTGGCGGTGATTCTCATGCGGATTTTAAGGTTTTCGTAAGCCTGCGCTAGTCTAGACCAATGTAGAGTATAGTGTAGCCAAGTGCAATGGAGAGGAACTATGGCAACGGTTTGTGGCAATGTAAGATGTGATGAAATGTGAATGTTTACCTAGTATTGCAGGCATGTAGATGGTCCATACGCAAGATTGATAATCAGTGGCCTACTTCTCTTTTATAAGCCCACAGCAATACATGTTTGAGTTAGCTTTCCTGTAAGGAAAGGAAATGCACCTTAGTTTTTAAGGGTACACTAATTTACATTTGTGAACTGATTAAATAATTTCCCTGGAGATGATGGAAGGGGGGGTGGGGGGTTTGCACACCTTTTTAAAAGCACTTGATTTGTGATCAAACTGGGAACAAGGAGTGGTTCAGCAAAGGGTGGGGTTGGTCGGGGGGGTGGTGGGTTTGACAGAAGAGCCCAGCAGGAAGCGAGGAAGAGCGAGGACCCATTAGAGCCTCTCTGTTGTTTGCCAGTTCCCCCGGAGTGAGCTGCAGAGTGCAGACACCTAGCCACGCTCAGCAGTCACTTGCATTCGCACTCTGTCTCACACATGCTGCTTGAAACGCACTTTAGGCTTACACTGCTCCTCACTGCTCCTCACGTTGCCTCCTTCTCGGTTTGCTCTGATGAAGCAGGCACAGACGCGCACATTCACATTCACTTTTATACACAAATGGAATTGATAGTCTTGTAATTTACATAACCTACTGATGAAAACAAATATAAAGCTGTTTTCCCTGTGACAGCTTGTTTTTTCTGTTTTGTTTTTGAATTTTTGTGGCTTTGTTCTAATAACAGTTGTTGAAATTGACATTCTTTTTTTTTTTTTTTTTACTTGGAACATATTTTTCAATTGACTAAATTATTAACGGTCAGATTTGTAGCTCTATATTGGTACTGTTGAACGGGCTTATGTGCTGTAATATATTGGGTAGGCTGTTAACTTTTAATTTTAATACGGAGTTTGTTTAAATATTTTACTTATGAAATATGTATATGTGTAACCATTATACTTATTTTTAATACTGAATATCTGAGGGATAGTGTGATAATTATGTTAACTCCATTTAAGTTGCTGAAACGGGAATAAGCGTATGTCCTGGCTAATGTATGGTGAAATGATGCGAAATGTAATAGGCAATATATTCAGCATTTGTACTGTCATGATGTCAATTTGATGCATATGGCATTATACACTACACCCAGCTGAAAAGCCAGTGATTACCTCTGTTAAATGCCATCATGGCCAGTGCTTGTTCTCTTGTTTATCGCCTGTTATGATACACAGTCCTGTTACGTTTGGAGTCGGCCAGTCCTCAAGGATGGAGAGCAAAATATCACTGATGAACTCTGTTTGCAAATTCAATAAATTCTACTGAAACTATTTTTTTTGTTTTTTGTTGCACTGTTATTGCTGAATTTTAAAATACAGACACAAGTTAACTTAAGTTTCCAAGAAACCGTATTAATGTAATTGATGATATTGGCATATATATTATTTTATTTGGAAAATTCTTGAGATAGATAATCACATCATTGAAAGCCTCATTAATTGTACCAGTTAGAACAAGGTCTAATACTCAGGAGAGCCATTTGCTGATTACTCCAAAATGATCTCTCCTCATTCCACAACTCACAGATGATTAAAGTGGATTTTTTTTCTCCAAGGCATTTAAGTTTCAGTCTTCTTAAAGCGGATGAAGCAGATCAAACAAACAGCGAGGGATCGTATCCTTTTTGTTTTCCACCCCTCCTTTCTTGTCATGTTCTTTCATACCACCCCCTTGGCTCTGTCAACTCTATTACTGTCTTACCAACAAATATGTAAGACAAATTGAGTTGCATGCACCCAATACCCACCACAATTATAAGAAGCCCAATAAGAAAATGAGTCATTTGGTCGTGTAATTGGAAATGCGCCTTGCCTGGTCTCCCTAGCGTCCCAGAGGGTTTTGCTCATTTGTGGGGGCATGCTAGGCTGGCTAATTCCTCCTTTAATCACTGGCAAACTGCAGAATCAGGTCCTTCACTGCCATAGGCCTGAAGAAAAGGGATTGTTTGGTTAAAGTTTCAGGAAATGCTGATCATGCACTTCGCTGTGATATAAAGCATTGTTACAATTTTGTTTAGACCAAAAATATGATTTAGTTATGTCAACATAAGGTTAATTTTGTCCCCATTTTATATATTTGAAAAAGAACCAAGCTGACACTTTGCAAACATGCTAACTGCATTTTTGAAGATGCCTATAGCCTACTGTATGTAATGTATACAGTATTTATGAGCATAACTGCCTTATTTTATTAGACCTAAATTATGCTGACATATATGTGGAACAATGTTATATGGAACTTTTTTTTTTTTAAGATGGATTTTAATTTGATTTTTTATTGTTTTACCAAAAAAATATGTTTTCCAATCTCCGGTGACTGTTCCTCATAGACAGAAATGGAGCAAAATGGAAAATGAAGGGAGAATTGGCATCAGAGAGAGAGGGGGGGGCATTAAGAAAGAAAGGAGAAGGAGGCTCAATCATGCGTCTGTGGCGGGCATAATTCCACATCGCGCATCACAGCGACTTGACAGCACTTGAGAGACAATGGCTGTGACCCAGTTGCAGGGTTCCAATTAGCAGGGTGCGTGTGCAACAGTTGAGATGAAAAGAGAACAGGGTCTTTACAGAGCCCCGGGCCTGTGACTGCTGCCTGAAACAAGGAGCTTTTGCCCGTGACAAAATATAGCAGAGCGACACAGAGGGAGAGCCGGGCCACAGCTGTTCTCTACTGTATCTCCTCACTTGAAAAAGTAATTTCAGCACTTCCAGCCTGGCCATTATACTTTTAAAACGGGATAGGATGATTTGAAATGTATGTCCTAATAGGAACATATGACAGACATTTACATCGTGGCAAAAAGATGAACTATTCTACTGAGGGGTTATATAGAACAGCCAAGTGTTGAATGCATTGCTTGTTTAATCATCTGGGGAATGGGCAGTACAAGTGTTCTCTCCAATATGTGTGTAAGCATATGAATCGAACACTAGATGTCAGTATGTGGTTCCTGCAATATTAGCCAATGATTGCAATTTGATTTGGATCAGATAGTGCTGGAGTAATCTGGGTGTTGAACACAAGAGAGACGCCATGATTAATTCCCAGTATAAGTTGGTAGAGGTACAGAGTTTATTCAGAGGGTGTTCAGATATAATAGCATCACCTGTACTGATGTACAAATCATTACCATACATGTAGTTATGTAACCAATACTGTCGGGTTTGATCAAACTCCTTATAATTTATGTTAAACTGAGAAAGATAAAAGTAAGAAAATACATTAATCTTTGGACCATATTACAATGTATTTGTTTAGTAGTCAACCCCATCCCCATGGTGAGTTATTATACATTGCTGACTAATTAGACCAGGATGAATTTGAGGAGATGAATGAATGATATTTGACCAGCCATTAGTAAGTAAATGTTATTTATTCACTTTGCAGATGAGAAATAAAAGAAACAAGAACTGCAATAAAAACAACAGATACAAATACAAAATAAAAACAGCAGGGTACATGCAGTTTAAACCTATATAAACAATTTTAAACATACACGCATTGACACGCATAAGCTACAGAAAATAACATACATCTCCATAGGCATATTAATTACACTCCAAATGCTTGCCTGAACGAGTGAGTCTTGAAAGAGAATTCCATAGATTGGGAGCTACTGTACCATCTTAAAAACACAATCACCCTTAGTCTTAAGGCGAGTCTAAGGGATCATTAACTAGTCCTTGTCAGAGGACCTTAAAGACCAGCACACAACATAACGCTTAAGAAGTGAACGCCATAGGCGTAGATTCCAGGGGGTCTGCAGGGATGCGTCCCCCTCAATATGTAGAACAAGCGTTGTCCCCCCGCCCCCAATAAAAACATGAAAGTCTCACTGAGGTTGCCCGGTGGAAGTAGAATAGGTTTTGTCCAAAATGTTTCCAAATTGTGTAGTAGACTATTCTTGTTTTAAGTCAGCTATTTAAGCCTAGATCATCACAAAACACAGATGCTTTGAATATGCAGACGAGCATGAGCAGGGTTCCTGTATTTAATGTTTTACTTGAAAATGTTTTACTTTTAAATGAAAAGGCACAAATTGTTCCAAAATACAGAAAACATAGTGTTTGATTCTCAAAGTTTCCTGGGGGAGGACCCCAGACCCCCCACTTTACGTTTTAGTGCAGGGAGGCCAAGCTTCCGGCTGCTCCCAAGTGGGAGAGGGGAGAGGTGTGTGTGTGTGGGGATGGGGGTTATGAGGGGGCTGCTTGTCAGATGGCCACACTGGGAGCTTAATCTCCAATCCCCATTTGAATTGTGCCACAAGGGTCAGAGATTACAAAGCCCTGTGATCATCACCGCATAATGCATACATTCTTATTCTGACTGAGTTTGGTAAACACTGGCTGGGGAATAGGGGATACCATGGTGACAGCAGAGATGTCTAATTCACTAGCCAGCCTACAGAGGATGAAGTGAGGTGTAAAATCACCAATCCCATCCTCAGCCAAATCCCATCGGTGAAACACAGAAGGCTGATCGTGTAAATCACAAAATATGCAGTGGCACGGTGAGTTATACAGACCATAGTTTCTACCTGTCATGGTTTGCATACGGCTTAGCGTCAACGCCGGTAAGAAAGCTGACATTGTGCTCTTTCTGCCTCATAGTCATATTTCAATGTGAAATCAATATGACACCGCAGACGAGTAAACGACAAAAAGACTAACATTGGCCGCAGTAATTGTGCTATTACTTACTGCATATTTGTCACTGGCATCAATCTAGGAGAATAATAACCGCTAAGGCTCCTGCTCTACGAGTAATAATAACCGCACGGAGAGCGGCGAGCTTGTGCACTACAGTCCAGGTGAGCTTCCTTCCCGCGTGCCGGTCACCCACCGCCACCACGCTTTCCCCATCTTTACATTAACATTCATAGATAGAGGCACTGGAGTGTGGCGAGGCGCATCCGTCAAGCCAGCGATGAGATGCGGTAATGGGGGCTGGGGTGGGGGGGTGAAGGTTGCAGAATGTGGAATTGTGGGAAAGGTCAGTAAGCCATTGCGCTTCGTCTGTGTCCATACATCACGATTATTACTATAGGTCATTGATCGCCATGGAGATGAGGGGCAGCAGTTTCTCCCACGTGTAGGCCAGACCAAGTGGACAAGGCCGGGCCAGCCACAAGTCTTTAACCTGTTTCGGACCATCTCACCCAAAGTGCTACAGCCTAACAGCCTGCAGCAACTGTGTGTTATCTTCACTCTTCAGCATGGTGTTTCGTGAAGCATCTTCCACTCCACAGCAATACCCAAACATTCTGACATATTATGACAGTATATACTGTATTTTTCAGTGTATATGGGTGTGGTCATTAGTTAAGGTAGGGCATTGTACAGAGGAAGCACCCATTTTCAACTGAAATGTACATGTATTCACAATGATGTTAGTCACGGTGCAAACCTAAATCCCTTAACGATGTCACCACTCAGAGAAAAATTAGGAATTTTGCGAAATATCAGTGATAGAGTTAATGGATAAATGGCTTAGGATAATACATTGTGTAACATAGTGTAAATTAACGTACGCACACATTTATGGCCATAGTTGCTGACTAAACGGGTTTGGTTGGACACAAACATCAGTCCCGTGCCAGCCGACTTTGAGGGGTGAGCTCCATTATAATGCAGCCACATCACTGGAGCATGGAGAGGCTCCCTACGGAAATGCCTGTCTACATCTTTCTCTGGGTCTGTGGAATGGATTTGTAGCCCCCACGTCCTCTGGCTCTGAAGGACAAAGGCGGCCAACCAGGGTAAACATTGTGCTTCGCAAGACACAGCATAGTACCATCTGATAGAATAGATATACTGTTGATTACAAAGAGACACACCTTGTTACATGAGCATATAAGAAAGCAAAGGGACTAATGCTAAGTATATATAGGTAACACTGTTTCATGTTGTAATATTTAGTTTAGTTTGTCCCCCCAGTAGAAAATTGAGATAATACAGTAGAGAGAAGGGATACAAATTAAGTGAGAAGTTGCCCCCGATAAATATCTCAGGATGAGAAAGAAGGATAGGCCCAGCTTTATCTAAAAATACTTTAACTTCTATATGAAGGTGTAGAACTGCCTGGATTGTAATATAAGATACTTCAGATGAAGCTGTTACCTGGACAGAGTCAACAGGAGATAATGCATTCAAATCAGTAAGTGTGGCAATGACTTAATGTTTTTGCACCTGATACAAATCTACCAAACACTATTGTACCGACTTCCACCTACTTATAAGATACTAAAAACATAGGGTTCTTTCTCATTTTATGTCTTATTTGCAATAACACCACTTTTTTGGTGGGGAGGATTTATTGTAACACAGTGAACCCTGAAGTCGGGGTTTAACCCCCCGACGGGTCATGAAATTCTTTGCTGTGGTTGCAAGATGATTTTAATGCAGTACCCAGTTCAATGATTGTTCTAATTAAACATGTGAAGAGCTTGAATATCTTAACCTCTTTTTACATGTGATAAACTTTGTGCTGTAACTACATGCTAGGCAAAGTTCCTAGAGAACATTCTTCATACACACTAACAATTCTGTTCAGACTAATTTCATACATTGTTTCTATTTCTGTTTAGTTATTGTTAAGTGGAATTTTATTAAAGGGCATACATATGCTTTAGAGACTATTATGTATGAACATGTGGTATAGTGTAAATTAAATGACAAAGTTGCCTAGATTAATGTTCTGCTTGGTGTCACTGTAGAATGGTATACTGTTACCTGTCTACTATTCAAATGTTTGTTACATATGTACTTAAGTGGATGTAATAGACACTGAAATAATGAATCAATACAAAATATGTGTCCTAAACTTTTATCTATAATTCACCATGGGTTATTTCACCCTACTGTATAATGATTATTATACTGATTAAAAATCTTAGTAGAGCCTGCTTTGTTTGTCTTCATCCAGGAAATCTCATTTGCTGAGCGATTCTCCACTATGCTTTATACAAATCATGCATATTAGGAGAAGAAAGTGGGTGGGAAATGCTTATAATTCTGTCCTCTTCAACTTTAATCAAAAGTACACCGGCGTACTGCAGCCGCCTCCCTCCCTTTTATAATAATGGGATGCAAAGAATTCAGGAGGCAGGCTCCACATCAATCACTCGCCAGATTTGAGTCCAATGCAATAAATATGCAAATGAGGAGAAGCCAATGTCTCGTAGCTTCGAGATCAGTGCAAGGAGAAAAATAGGGAAAAACTGTATTAATTGCCCGTGGCCAGAGGAATCCTATTACTGTGGGCATTGATTATAAAATTGTGTGTGAGTGATTTTCATGCAGAATGTGGACCACCAAGCCTTGTGCAAAAAACAAAAATGAAGGAAAAAGTCAAATTAGAGAACTGGGGCAAATCGATCGACTGACAAAAAGGCAAACGACGATGACAAGAGGAATACATCTAAGTTCAAATACCATTCCAGTTATAAAACACTGATTAAGATGTCTGTCTCACAATGCAAGCAGATATTACTCAGTCATATCATAGTGACGATAAAAATCACTTTTAGACATTTGATTATTTTCACCGGCTGAAATACGTTCAGATCTTCAAACCTCTTAGGACCTGATAGACTAATAATAGTCCCTGGTTAAAGTCCAATAGGCTATACACAACACTGCCTGTATTTAGATGTTACGGCTGTGACTCAAACTTCACCCATTATTGTCACACCGTTGATCAGAATCTTAAACAGCACATTGTACATGGAAGATGTTACTTGATAATGTTTATAGACACATTATTTTAATGATTTATTTTGGGACTATAACCTACGCCTGCTTTTGCAGCACGTCCGATAATGGTATCCTGTATTTTACCATGCGTTAATGCTGGCTAGAAAATAAGGCCAATAAGTAACCATACACAGCTGGTTAATAGTCCAGCCTTATCAAGCATTAGTTGGCCTCTGTGCGGTCTGTCTACCCTGTGATGTCATTGGTGTGTGTTTGTAATTGAATAGTTCATTGAATGGTGACCCATGGGTCAGTCACATTGCAAAATACTGTTTCCCTGATTTGGGGAGAAAGGGCTACATTGAAACCATCACTTTTCATTGTATTCAGCAGGCTATATAGAGGACATCAACATATTCAACGAATTGTGCACTTATATGACATTATAGATAGACTCTTTAGTTAGCATTTCAAACCATTTATTCTTTGGTAGTTTGTAAAGACAGATACTTACTCAGATAATTAGATCATTTTACAGCATCAAAGGTGTATTTGCCGAAATTATGGCTTGTCTCAAATGGATGGAACATTTTGGGCCACACAGTATTATAATTACTGTACACACTAGAGACATCAGCATTTAAAGCAAAAGGATTTTTGATACCACCCAAAAATAACCTTTAGTGCAAAAAAAGCATGTGGTCTATATAGCTAACACTTAGATAGATATAAATTGATTTGCTGACCATGTACTTGACTTGACAATCTTTGCCTTAATCTAGGCATTAGGTTGGATAAACAGGGATTAGTTTGATTAACATAGTGTTATCATCATCTAACATAAGATTGTAGACTTTATTTTGAATAATATACAGGAAATGTGTATTTTTTATAATCATAAATATTGCATGTTCTTTAGGAAACATAACATGTTTTAAAAACATAAATATTAATAATAATAATAATAATAATAATAATACATTTGGAAATGAAAATCATTGGTCTGAAAGGGATTAATCTCCAAGCTACTTTTGAACAGTGTGTTCTCACTCAAGTCATGAGAA
>JAODOY010000006.1:2459282-2481351 GCA_025399855.1 Forbesichthys papilliferus | reverse complement strand
CAAACACTTGTAAATGAGCTGATACCAGTGAGATAGGCGCCGAGTATGTAGCGAGGGCCAGCCAACTAGAGCATACAAGTCGCAGTGGTGGGTATTGTATGGGGCTCCAGTAGCAAAACGGATGGCACTGTGGTAGACCACGACTCATAGGGGGTATGTGCACAAGACGTGGTGAATTAGCACTAGGAGGTAAGTGTCCTGAGAGGAAAGGATGGAAGCTATTTCACAGATTCTGCTTAATATTAGGATAGAATGATGATCTATGAACGTTGAACTTCAATTGATGAAACCTTAAAATAACAGCATTAGACCGTATACGGAAATAATATCAATGTTTTTGTGGGTGGCATTGGTGTTTGAGTGTAAAAAAAAAAAAAAATTTTCTAAAGAAATTAAACTAAGGGAGCTTGTGGCTGGAGATTTCAACCAAAGTAAATTTTACTGTTTATTGTTAGGTTTCAAGCAGAGAAAATACCAGCATAAGGAGATGTAACATCTCAGCTCTCATTTCAACCTCCGGCTGCCCTTTGACTTCATGAAGCGAAACAATAACTTTTCCTTTCATTTATGAAAGCCTGTCTGTGTTCCAGTTCATTGAAGATTGTCCTTCAGACAGGCTTTAAACAAACTGTGACTTAATGGTGCTAGGAAGCTCATAACTCTTGCCCTTCACCTGAGCAGACCTACAGTAACCGTGAGTAAACAGCATCATCATTAGCATGAAAGCAGCTTTACAGTAAAGCGGGATTGGATTTTCTGCGGGGGGCAAATGAGCCAATTTGAAATAAAGGCAACACACGATGGTCTCATGAATGCTTTCATTAGTAATAAAGCGTTGACATTTTTTTTAACGTTACAAATCACAATAAAAACTCCTTTGCCGTTTGCTGCATCCACCTTTGCAAATCAACAATGAGACTGTGATGCAACACATACATTTAGCTTTTCTAGTTTTCAGCTCCACTTTATCTGCGCCATACTACAGTACTGAATAATACAAGTAATATGCAGAATACAATATAGAATATCTGTAATATCAGGGCATGTACAGTATATGTTAAATGCTTGTCACACAAATGATTGGGGGTGGCAGAAACCAAATGCAGGTTGGAAGTATAACAATCTGGAGTTTAATCAAAACACTCACCAGTACAGCAAACAATAACCGACAGAGACAGGGAGAAACAGAGGGCTACATATACTAAAGCTAATTAGGGGAATGGGCACCAGGTGTGTGTAATGAAGCACGGCAGGGCCGTTAAGCCGTGACAACGCTACAGTATGTGTTATAAATAACAATTGATGATTCAGTATGTGTTATGAATGTCTGATATTACGGGAAGACTTAATAATATGCTGTAATCAATGTCGACTTTGTCTTACTCAGAGGCCAAATCTGTGTTGTATTTCAATTTACCAATGCGCTGCATCCTAGAAAATGTTAGGATGAATGTCTCCCTTCACACTTCATTTCCCTCCATTAAAGTAATCTATCTTTTCATTTTCTTCTCATTTGCTCTGTGGTGGAGTCAATTAAGAACAGAGCTCTGGGTGAAACACAGCCCACCGCTTTACAATCTATGGAGGATTACTGTCAAAGGAAACTTTGCTGAATTTGTATTAAAACCGACTGTACAATTCTCTACTGGTTCAATACAATCAAGCTGCCAATGTGTGTTGTGTTTACATTTGTTGGTAAATGTTCCTTAGCAGTTTCTCTCAAGTGGTTATTTTTTATATTTATAAAGCAGTTATTTTTAAAGCTTTACAAACAAGCATAAGCAGCTAACAACAATACACACTAAATACAATAACAATTTAAATAATTTAAATAATTATCCAATTTATACAGAAAATCTATAAACAAACAATATTATTCCTAATTCACCCCAATAACGTTGAATGCCAACGACTGGTTTGTAACAGATTTTGGTAAAAGCCTATTGGCTCCATTAAGTTTGAAGTATTTTCTAGAAATACAGGTGGTGCGTATATGCTCCTCCTTATGACAAGAGAGCAGTGATATTAAAATCAGATATCACTCTCGATTTTCCTCTCATCAAATCTTGCAGTGCTGTACTGTACCTCCACATACTGTTCAGAATAACTCTCCTTGCCTGACGGGCTGCATAAAGTTTTGCATGAGGTGTAAACAGAAAATATGTATGCTTGCAGCTTGTTTGTTGATTTTGTCTGCTTGCTTGTATTGAAATATTATACATTTGCATAAATATTCCTGTAGCTGTAGCAGCAGCACTCGCTCGTTTCCTGACCTTGACCTGGTTCTCTTTCTTGATGAGTTACTATAAAAGCATTCTGTACCTTGTGGAATTATACTAACCCTTACCCTATACAGTGTATACAGTACACTATACAGTATATAGCAGTGGTGTAGTCTACGTGATACGCAGTATCCACACCATATAGCCACTAGGAAAGGTCAAGGATGGGTTGTCTTGTAGCTGAACTGGCTGCTTGTCATGCAATTGAGTTGATATAGCCTACATTTGACAATGGTTTTAGAAGAAAAGTGTGATTGAGAAAAAGTGGACAATTCTTTGTGTTTTCACTGTATATATACCATGTTTATTGTTAATATGCTACTGATAAGCCCAGCGTTACATTACTGTTAATAGTTGCAAGCTATGGTTGCAACTTGCATATTGCCAGATGATAAAACATGTGCTCAAGGTACCATATTCATATAACATCTAAGGCTAAATGTAGCTCTAAACTGGCCGAGTTAGTGGGATATTGCAGCAATAATTCAACCTGGACAACCATTTAGTTGTCATAATTACCGTACAGTAAATTAATTAAATGAAGGCACTGTCCTGATAGACTGTCAAGCATCATTCAGTGTGACCTTCTCGTCTGTCAAAATTCAGGCAATATGCACAAGTATGCACTTTCTGTGTTGTCTGAGCAGACAAGTATGATTGGCCAATGATGCAGAAAATGAACGGACAGTCATGGGCGTGCATGGGCGTGGAGTGGAGAATGCATTTCAAATTGCTGGTTTATGGTGTTTGAATATCTTTTAGAGCAGTGTGAAATTCTGGAAGATACAAATGATTTTCTTCCCACTAAATATGACAGACAGATAGTGGAAAATTGCATGCTTTGATGTCAGACAGCACAGAGATTGGTTCATTATTGTTGGTCTGATTTGGACAAGTGCCTTACTCATAAGTCTATGGTTTTCTATTTCAATGTACTGTATTCAAACCTGTTAACAACTGCCATAGTCTCAGGTTAGACCAATTAGTTGTTACTTTTCACAAATTATAACTTACATTATAGCACAAAAAATCATTCTAAAACAAAATATCAGGGAAAAAAAACCCACTAAATCCTAAATTCTAAATACTATAGCTTGACAGATATATATATATATATATATATATATATCTCAAGCAGACATTTTAATATGTTGGCTGCATATAATGCTGAAATTACTTTTATGCAGTTTGGCAGGGAGATACCAGAGAGTATATCCAGGTGAGGGCCTGTGAGTACACAACATAAATGCCGTAAACCAAAACACAAGCTGCCTATTGGGATGTGAGTGGAAACAATATTAACACTGACAGTGATGAATGATATAGAGGCTCTGTAGAGATTTGATGCATACCGGGCCTTTTAGATTTGAAGCGTCGCTCTATTCTTGATGGGGAAAAAACATTGGACATGTTTGTATTTTCTAAAGGCTTTTCTATCTCAAATGTTTGGACCTTTGAATAACATTCTCCTTCAGAAGTTGGGGTAATTGGAAGGGTTAAAGTGTATGGATAGATATTTTTATTTTATTTGGGCTGCTTCAGTTATCACAAATGTACCCATTCAGAATAAGCATTTGTGCTGGAAATGTAATCTGTTAGGACATAACCCTTGTTTTCATAGAGTACTTTTTTGTGTCACAGTTGATTTAAACGACCAAATTCTTTAAAATAAGAAAACAGAAAAACCAATGACCTACAGAAAACCTGAAACCTTTAAACCATTTTGTTTCTATGATTAAGTTAACTTAGATGTGAAGTTTAATGTGCGGCTGTGTGTGTATGCATGTGTTCTTGTGTGTGTGTGTGTGTGTGTGTGTGTGTGTGTGTGTGTGTGTGCGCGTGTGCGTGTGTGTGTGTGTGTTGGGATCCCTGCGGTGATAGTTTTATGAAAGATCAACAGTTTATCTACAGGCTATAATTTAGATTCCCTACTGCTGTTGCACACTAAAGCACACTATCACACACATACTAATCTTATATAAGTAGTATCACGTTTATTTTTTTCATCGGTTACTTTTACACCAGGATACCATAAAAACGGTTCTGTACATTAGTGTACATCATACAGGGCATGTTAGTGCTATGTCAAATTAACTAAATTGCAGCTGGTGCAGCCATGCTTTTATTTATTATTGACTAGAGCTTCGGAATGGCCTGACCTGATTTCAAATAATCTGCTTTCAGGGAGGAGTAGGAGGGCTGGATGATAGCATAAGAGGAGGTTAATATGAAGTGTTGTAAACTACCACGGTAATTGCCAAACATCAGTAGAACCAATAAAGCAGGAGCACCCGCAGATGGTAAAAAAAGAGTAGATAAATAAAAGCTAATAAACAAGTATCTTGGCAAGCAGCTGTTATTCTTGTTATTTTGAACTAACGTATACAGTAACATCGCTGGCCCATGGACACAATCACACAAACTCCTGTATTGCGCTAAAGTTGGTTGATTTCGAGTGGCTTCTTTTTAATGAAAATAATCATTACAGTTTGCTTTAGAGCTCCACCAAAATTGGATTTTAAGCCTGACTACCCTAAGAGGATCTATAAACCTATGTGGTTCAAGTGTACATTTGTGTGGGATAAAACAGAGAGAGGGCAAACAAAATAAAAGTAAACATTCAATAACTTTAGTTCGGATTAATAAACTAAACGTTACATTGATGCTTTTAATATCAGCAATACCCAGTTTTTAATGGTATGCTTCTACAAAAATCAAGAGGCATCACAATTCCACTTCCAACCTACAGTATTTCACAAGCCTAACAGTTGTGTGGGCGGTTTCACGTGAAAGCACCATTAGTCCAATTCTGTTAATTAGAGGTGCCTGCGGGCAGAAAAACAAAGCTAATCAACATCTAAGCTGTCAAAAATAATACATGTTGGAATGATGATTACTTTGTTTTGTTTTACAACCATTAATATCATATAAATTCCAGTGGCAAATATGGGGAGGAGACATGCCTCGTATTTGCATCTACAGTACACTCACTATTATAACCAAAGGACAGCTGCTTGCTTGGTTGGGTTATTCTGAGGTGGGCTGACAGGATTCTTGTTACACGGTTTTAGGTTCTATTTAAAAATATGTCCCAATGCAAGAGAGGCCATTCACTGATTTCAGTTAGCAGAGGCACATGCAGTACTGTCAACTCAACATAAGTATTCAAACCTGAACCTGGATTAGAGTTATGCCTACAGACATATATTAATGGGGACAACAAGTCCTCCACAAACAGCTGACAGCAGGCAAATCATGCTGTCATATTCTTACAGGAAATAACAAATAGGTAAGAATAACAAATAAATCAGTTTGTTATGCAGTATCAATTTTAATTCAACAGAAACATGTTCCAGTGCTGCAAAGCTATACATCTTTCTTCCCTATAGTTTGAAAAAGAGATTTCCAGACAAGCCATGGAAATTGATAAATAATGCAATCTCAGGGCCAATTCACAAAATTTGTAAACTGCTATATCAAATGTCTCTTTGTATGTACGACAGGTTTTGGTGTCTAACAATTCACACACTGGTAACATCACAGCTGTTATTGTATAACCACAGATTACTACAAAATAGGCACCTTATGTGAGCATGGCAACACAATACCAATTCTTCAATTATCTTATGTTTCCTGGCTGCCCTTCATGTGTGAAAATAATAAATTACCATGCAAAATGTTAGAATTCAGTGAACCACCTGCTGAGTTTGCAGATTTGTTGTAAAGTTAATTAGAGCTTCTTATGATTATGAACACATGAAAACATACAGATAAGATAATGCATCCACTTGGAAAATGGAGTCACATATGTTGTTATTTGACAATCGTGACACAGCCCTTTTGAATCAATACTATACTCAGCCTAAAAGATGGCACCTTGCATTTCATTACTGTACGTGTACAGTATAGACTACAAATAATATACAGTACAGTATACAGTATATATATAATGAATCTCTGATACTGTAGTTAAGGTGACTTTGATGAAGGTCCATGTGCCTTATGGGAGATCTTATCAGCACTTATCGATGCCCAGTGGCTGGTTCACACACGCACACACGCCCACACATAACCCAGGAGCCCAAAACTTTTCTAATCTGTTTTCAAAGTGATGTGAGGTGACAGCGGCAATATCATGCATGAAAGCAGAGAGAATTATTCAATGTACTTATGAAAGGACAAAGAGTGTGTGTAGGTTTGAGGTGGAGGGTGGTATCACGACTTGTCAGAGGGAGATAAACCGGCTGAATGGATAAGAGCAGTGGAGAAAATGAAAGACAGCGTGCCAACAGAGCAAGGTAAGTATGTGCCATCCGCATTTATACCTCCTGTTTGTTTTCAATGGAAGCCATGAATATAAAGGTAATAATAAATAACCAAACTATTCCCCTTAAATTATGTTTGAAGGAGCATTCTGGATGTATGCCAGTGTTAGATTTGAATGGCCTTTGCTAACCCTGAGCTCACCAATCGCCATCTTAAGGTATTAGGGTATTCCTGCACAAGCTTAATGTTTCACTATCAATTCAGGCTCAACATAGTGTAAAATAAGGTTTTATTAGCTGGACTGCTGGGTTGAATCAACTTTTAAAGCCTAAGTGCAAATGGCACCCTGAGGCCCTGAACAGAAAACAGATAAAAATTCTAAAAATAAATTACAGATGGCATAATCATTTTTACCTGGAACATTGCCTTTGACTGTGTCCACTGTTCTTATATATTTTTATTCACACATTCTATACATTGTGTGAGGTAATAGCTTACACCATAAAAGCAAACAGACTATCAGCAAATAAGCTAGTGATGAGAGCAGACGTGGGCTTTCTCATGACTAACATGGGCTGCTGATGCCAGTGGCCACATGGTGACTCACTTCAGCCCTACTAACTCCTGCCACACCGCGGTGGTTTCAACCCTTTAGCCTTGCATGGGGCTGACTTACAGTTAGCCAGGACGACAGCACAGTCAAAGACCAGGAGGCAGGCGTTGCTTTGACTTGACAGTTTATGGTCAGTGCATTTATCACACGTCATCCTACATTATCATTGAGTATATTACGGGCCCTTGTATATAAAGATATATACTGTTGGTCTGGGGTGGAGGGCATTAGTAAAATGGAGAGGGCCGGAATAGGCTGATGTGTGATGTAGCATTTTTATTATTATTATTATAAACTTTCTTTATATAGCATTGTTCATGCAGGGGTTAAAGTTCAAAGTCCTTTAGAATTAAAGAAATAAAAAAATGTATTAACAATAAAAGAAAAAGTGACCACATACAGTATTGTACACAAATCATTTTGCATTCTTATTGCATGTTTTCTACGTTTATAACTTACCTATGACTTACCAGCTTTGGACTGTCGGAACAAACGGTCTGCTGTTTCGAAAACTATCTTACAGGCAGATCTCAGTGTATGCAAGCAGAAGGTATAATTTCTAGCTCCCTCAATGTATCCAAGGGGGTGCCACAAGGGTCGGTCCTGGGACCACTATTATTATTTTTATATATATATATATATATATTAACAACCTTGATAAAAATGTGTCCAATGGAAATGTTCAATTTTATGATGATGACACCGGGATATATTGTTCGGTGTCTACACCAGATTTTCGAAACATGTCCTGCTTCTCATTTAAGGCTAAAAGGATACTTGTTTCTGGTTTGATATTCTATCCATGCATGTTTATTTTCAATGCCTATATCGCCGGATACCATTTATCATGGCGCACTGAGCTTTATCACAAATTTGAAAGCTTTTATCACCATTGCCCTCTGTATGCACGGGTTGGATGGTCGGCTTTGTCCACCCAGAGACTAAACCATTAGTATATTCTTATTTATAAGGCTATTCCTCGTCTCCTTTTAACTTACTTAGGGACCTAATTCAGAAAAGTAAGGCAAGATTTGGACATCGCTCCCAGGATTTCTTCCTTTTATCTGTACCTTAAGTGCATCCTGAGATGGGGAAAATAACTTTAAGATGCTGAACCCTCTGCGTGGAATCTTTTGCAAAACAATTTAAAACTCAGAGATTTGACACTGTCAAAGCACTTTTAAGACTTGGAGGCAATTTGGCTGTACACGAAAGGATTCATTTTACACCTGTTTGATCCCAGATGATGTGACTTGTGACAAATATTGCTGATTATTTTTATTATTTTTCATTCATTTCTGAATTGTGTAATATGTGCTTTTGTTTTTATGATTGAATCGGTGTTGTTTGTGCTGCTGTCTTGGCCAGGATCTCTTTTGTAAAATAGATTTTTAATCTCAGTATTATTTACCCTGGTTAAATCAAATAAAGATTATAACAATGATAATAATATTTAAAAGAAATATAAAATAACAGGACATTTTCTGTGGATGGTGATTTTATGTTAAAGAGGAACTGTTGGCTGCTGTTTTGGTAGGGCGACTCCCCAGATTAAACTCCAATGTCAGTGATCTTTTGCTCTGCAAATCCAATTACTGTATAAGCCGTCCCTCCCTTCACTATGGCAGGATTTACACATGCACAAGGAAGAAAATATGATATGTGGAACATCTCTTTTTCTGATGGATAAGGAGATGCACTGTACTGGGATGTTCCATAATCCCCACCCCATCAAAGATCCATAGTCTTTTTCACATATTGAGCTACGGGAGTCCTTTTTGGCTCACTTGTGCAAATGCCCCTACAGTATGTTCCGGAAAATGCATTTGTAACATTCAAGAAAAACATTCAAAAAACAATTTTCTCATGCACTGTGTAAAATTATTGATATAGAATAGGTTCCACATAAAGCTTTAAAGGGAGAAATTCTCTATTGGTAGTTCTTTATTGGTATTTACCACATTACCTTCTTGAACTCACCTTCAATATGCTCCTTCTGTCCTGATTGATTATTGTTTTAATGTGTTTTTTTAAAATTTTTAAATCTTTTGAAAAACTATTTTCTTGACTCCAGTAGCAAGAACGTAATATGTAAATTACAGGTAGTACATTTCCTTTGGGCAGTTACAGCATACACTTTTGTAACACGCACACTTAGCTCTAGCTATGGTCGGCAACAGCCCGTGGAGAGGTGCAGCACATCCGTGCATCAGCACAAGCAGCTTACACCACCAGGACATGCATTCAGCAAAAGAGGACAGTTATTGTTCTTGCAGGACAGTTCCTGCTGTTATGATCAGACTAAGTCTGATCATAACAGCAGTTGAGAGAGTTGTTTTGTATAATTCAAGGTAGATATCATCACCACAGTTCATATCCTCCCTTAGGAAAACAATTACAGTGAAATTGAAGCAGAGATTTGAGTGGACCCAGAGCCTAACATAATTATACGCTATACTCCAGTTCTGGATTGTCCACAAATTGAACGTACATCTTTCATTCCCACCCCATACTCTAATATATGTTTAAGATAAACCTTAATGTCATAGTTATGCCTCATGTGCCTTACAGTCAATATATATAAATAAAAACTGAAATAGCATGCTCTAATATTTTTCTTTCAAGATTAGTGAATATTCAGAATAATGATAAGAAAACTGAAAACTGGCCTTGTACAATCTTCAAGGCCAGTCCCACACAATGTCTACCAGTATTATTTTTAGTCGAACAAAATTCAGTCATTTCAATTAAATAAATGTGATTCTGGTATGAACAAAAAATACAAGCATTAGTAAGGCATTCAAAATGAGACGACCGTTCTTGTGTTACATGCTGAAATAATTGTTTAGGTTACATTACATATTGTCCTATGCATGCCAGTAACCTTAATAAAAAAACACGTGTCTGTAATTCAAAAATAAAAATCATTCTTCCCCTTACAGTAATATCCGTGCTCGGCTGTTTAGAATGTACTGTGGCAAATACTAGCCAGCTAGTCAGTCTCTTTTCCCTAGCCTGTGATTTCCTCAGCCTATACTCTCGTCTCCGTCAGCCTATATACACCCAGCTTCACATCAATAGTTCTAATGTCTGAGTCCTTGATAGGGCTGTGTGGATGTGAGGCGTGTTTCATGCTGCCCGAGACATAATCAACTGCTTGTGAGAACATTTTCTCCAGGGGGCTGTAGCTCTGGGTGGGATACCTGCTTAACCTTGATGTTTTTACATCCTACAATGCCCTATACACACGTTCACTCACAAGTCACATATCAAGCTGTGATCCTGTGTATGTGTGCATGCGCTTGCATTTTCTTATTATACCCCAGGGTTTTAAATAGCCTGGGATGTATTATTTTTATATACAGGACTGTATGACTATGTTCATTGCTTAGAGACTGCAGGGCCCATCAGCGGGTAATCGATTGTCATGCCATACAGCCTAATCATTATTTCTAATGCTGGACGGCGTGACAGTCATGTTCCTGTTGTTTTACATGCAGCACAAGGGACACGCAAACAGCTGTGACCTATTGACTGGCCTGTAAAGCAGTTCTCTTATCAGCAGGGAATTTATGTCAACCTGTATAGTGCAATAGCTACATTTACAGATAAACCCATCTATCTGTCTTGCTGATGGCTGAGGAGAGAGAAGAGGTCTTGTTGCTGTTATAGTAGAGAGATAACTGATGAAGCGATGACCCTATGAGGCTTGATTGGCACTGACAGAGTTTTATGTCCCAGGAAAGGTCGCTGGTACTACATACAAAGTCTGGTGGCGAGGGAATGGGCAGGGATGCCAATTAAAACTCCAGGGCTTAGCTCCTAACTGTGTAAACACACAAGTACATGTGGCTACATAAGCCCCTTGTCTTAGGTGCAGCAGGTTTCTTCATGGTACTTCATTGAGGTGATTCAGTTGAGTAGTCATACTATTTATATAGCCCTTAGTAACATAGGTTACAGGTGACGCAGAGGCGCAATATTGAAACACTGACTGATTTTCCAATTTAAGAAAAAGAGAGCACAGTTGGCTGGCAAATGCGTGTTCATAGAGTAGGATGTATGTGATGGGTATGCTGCAGTTTAATAAAGCACAGGTCTGTGTTTCAGACAATGGAATGTACTGTATTGGCACGCCATCAGCGCTTTCCAGGTACAAAGCCACATACAGTCATGCTGGAATCAATAGAAAAGCATAGCTTCAGCAGAACTACATTTGAGAAGTATTGTATAGGTCTACAGTATTATTCGCTGGAAATAAATAAATATATACATAAATAAATGGACTATGGTACATATTATGGTGATTTCATTAGAATCTATAGGCACTTTCAATAACAGATTCTAACATGCTATAGCATACACAGCTTGTGAGTCTAATATAACACCACATGTGCTTATCCTCCAATCATGCATGTCATGACCAAATACATAAAGAAACAATACACCACTTCTAATAAACTTTTTTTTTTTTTTTTTTTTAGATTCAGAGATTTAATATTGCCAGCAGACTACTGTTATGGGGAAAGATGTTATCTTCTAATCTGATTTATTCCTCCTACTTTACTTATCAGCCCCTTAAAGATAGCGGCATATTAACAACATTATCACATTGTGAAGTTATTGTAATTGATTAAAACTATTAAGAGTGACCAAAGGAAAAAACATCAGCGTTAGAAAGAGAGAAAAAGAGAGAGCGCAAGAGAGATGTTTGGTTGTGACCGTCCAGTAGAATGTTAATTACTGCAGGCGGCAGCACTTCTGCCAGACTAATCTCCTCGCCAGCAGGATTTAAAGGCATTACTGATGCCGACAAAGTGATCGCTCAGGGAGAGATAAAACATTATAAAAGAAAATGGGGAAAATTGATATGAATAATGTTCTCTCCTTCAGGCAGTTGTTTTAATGTGTGTTTCACCGAACTGAACTGTTATGGATTAATACATTTTGTAAGAATAACCATGTGTGTGCGTGTGTGTGTGTGTGTGTGTGGAAGTAGATGGTGTTCATATGCTAACGCTGGAAAGATTTCTCAAACTTTCATGGTACACTCAAAATGTCAGTATAGCAAATTTCCACCTTCCGATTAGATTTTCAATATTTATTATGTTGAATATAATAATACTTGCGTGATAGTCTAAGCCTTTCGGCCAATCTAATTTGGTGCAAATCTGGTCTATTTTTATTTATTTATCTCGGACAGCGCTGGGGTTGAAGCCATTTTAAAGCCAATTTTCAGCAAGCAGCTGTAATGATGACTTCCACAGTGGATGGGATTTCTAAGCCCTGGAGTTAGATGGGAGGAGGATGAGGCATGGGGTGGGGGTGGGGGTGGGGGGGGAGGGGGTGTTCCCTGCTTCCCCTTCCTGACATTTCTATTATAGAGAAACTGCAACTCAAGTAAAGCATGCAAGTGCTGGCGCACCCTACATCCACTCCAACTTAATCCTCCTGGCATTTTCGGTGGCGTGCTCTTCTCTCTCACGCTCACCAAGCTGTTTAATATTTAATCCATTTTGGGTGGAATTACCACGCTACGGGTTGCGTGTGTATTTTGGCAAGGAGAGAGGGGGGCTTATCAATGGTTATGATGCATGGACATTTTCGTCTCATTCCCCTCTGGCTAGCGAGTGTAAAGTCAGTTGATTGTGCTTGTTGAGTGGGAACATGGATTGATGAGATGTGCGGGACTGCAGAGAGAGTTTCTAATGAACAAATAAATCAAACATCTCAGTGTGACGGCTCTGGCGTCCCACCAACATCATGATCAAAAGTCACAGTGCATCGGACTTGCAAAGACGATGATGAAGGGCACTAGCTGAAGTCCCTCCCCAGCCCACCCCAAACAACCACAGCAATCACCTCAGTGGGCAATGCCTTTAACTTCACAGCCTGCAGTCAATTTCACAGCCTGCCATCTCCATATGTTTGTTTACAGCAACATTGATTAGCAACAGTGCTTCAAGCACATGCTTAAAACTGTGTACATGCTATGAGAGAATCTGGCCGAACTGCTGATCTTAGATCATGAGAATCAGACATGATTTATTATCTGATCTTTTTCTGGACTATTGTTCAGAATAGGAATATTTGCTGTTGTAAGGTGTGTGTGTGTGTGGGTGTAGTGCTTCGTTTCTGGTGTGTATTATGTGTACGTGACTGTGTGTGTAATGCATGCGTGCGTGCATGTGTGCATGCCTGTGTGTGTCTGTGCGTGTATGTTACAGTTAGACTAAAGTAATCATATCAGTTTTTTTTTGTCATTGTGTGTCACAATGGGGTTTTAGTATCAGTTTAAAACATTGTTTGCATTGGCAATGCTTTTCCCCTGTGTGCGACCATGCACAAGACACACACACTGACAAACACTATATATACTGCACTCATTGCATCGCAAAGAAGATGGATAAGGGTGTCTGTTAGCAAGATCTTGCTGTATCTCAAACTGAAGAAGTGCTTTGCTGCAAAAAGATGTATGTATGATGATATATGATGACTATGAACTCATTATTTCCAACAAGATCTTTGAATCAAGCTATTCTGAAACAACTCTTGCTTTAAGCATAACAAATGATGGCTTGACAAAACATCTTGTTAACATACATTTTCTATAAAGGATGGCTTTATCGATGACTGAAGTAAAACCATCTAATTCCCAGGGTATATAGACCTCTCTGATTTATATAGTTGGTTTTCTAGCTGTTTGTTTTTGGGGTTTTTCACTGCCACTCTCACAGTGGGGGAGGAGAGTTGATCATTACTGGGAAAGCAGGATATATTCCTCTGTGATCCTAATGAAAGCCAGAGCTCCTCTACTGCTCTCTCTGATATAAAAATAGATGCAACAACAAAATGAAACAAAGTAAATGCAAAATCTTGTCAATGGAGTTCAGTAATCCAAATGGTTTCAAAGCTTCCGTTAGACAAACAGTCTGATTTCAACAGTCTACAAACTACCTTACACTATCTGCTGAAGATTTTCCACACAGCTTTGATAATAAAGCTAATCTTGCATGGACAATGGCTTATGATATCCCTTCTGTGATTTGCACAGTTAAGATCAATTTAACAGCAGGCAGAAGATATGAATTTTAATTGATTTACATATCCATGGCCCCTGTACACCCACACAGGTGATCATGAGTGCATATGGCATGTTCTCTATTTGAGATTGTGCAAAGCTATACTACTACAAATGCTCAGGTCAGAAAATGCATATACTGTACTCAAAATAACATGAAGAAAGTGTCATGCACAATCCCATAAAAAGGCCTAACCAACCAATTTACCTCAAAACACCGGGGCAAACATTGGCACACTGTAACATGAATTCTCACTTATTACGGTAATGTCACCATTTAGTTGTGTAGTTTCACACTCTAAATCAAGATTATCTGGAAGGATTTCCTGAGAAGGTGCTTTTAGTCCATTTAAAATTCTTTGTTTGTTATATGTAAATCCTTTTATTGTTGTCATGTAAATCCTTTTACTCATGTGAAAACCTCATAGCAGCTGCTATGAGGTATTAAGCGGCTCTTCTTTTGAAAATGTATTTTGTTTTATGCAAAGATGTGATGCTTTTGTGTTTTGATGGACACTGCCTGAAATCAATGTGAATTTATAAGACAACAGGATGGTTTGTGGGTATTGGTGTGTTAAACAAACATGTCGTCATATTTCATTTCTACCTGCACATCACTGACTAATATTGCCTTGGGATAAAACATCATATCCATACAGCGCTTTACAAGCCTTGCTGTCTCTTTACATTTTTGCAAACCCTTTCAAACATAATTTTAGTAGCTTAATTTGTGCGCTGGGCCACAACAAGTTGCTGGGAAACGGCATTGATGCTCAGCACAATGCAATAAAGAATAGGATTTGTAATACACAGATTTGTGTGACAACACACACAAAAAGCTGGCCTCATTCCCCAAGCTGGGATATGATAAGCTGCATCTACAATAGCGTGTCTTCGGCTGCCAAGAGTGTACTGTATTACAGCCTCATCGGGCCGGGGCAGTGGACTATGACATTTCACCCCCTGCCAAGACACTCCTTCCCCATATCTTTCCTTCCAAAGCCCCTTTTGGCCCCCGGGAGCACAGTCAGCATGTGGCACTCAGCTGAAGCTGATCGAATTAACTGACAGAAAATGGATTCTGCCTGCTCAAACTGCCGGACAAATGAATGCATCACTGACACTGCATGGCTGCATGGTGTTCATCTGATACATGATTTCACCAGGATAGCAGCATACAGTGCAGCAGATTCCCCACCACAAACTACTGTGCACAGGGCTGACTTGTGTTGTTATGGAGCCTTTAAAGACTATAGAGGGGCTGGTATATGACAAGCAAGATTGCATGCCCGGACAATCATAATGGTGCAAATAAATACAGTAGCAATATATTTTTTTTAATATATTTTTTTTTATATACATGTATATATGGTAAGTGTGAGATACTGTATAGTTGTTAGTTTGCCTAAACCTGCTGCCTCAGGCCAATAGCAATAACGATTCCATGACATGTTTGTTTAGATGACAACATAAATGACAAATGTATGCAATGTTTCCGTTGTTGTTATTGTTGTTTGAAAATCCACAATATTTCATGGAGTGCTTTGATCTAAACAAATAGACATTCCAGCCCAATGTTATAGTTGTATTCTTAGCTCCCAAGGCTACTTACATGCAGTTATTTATTTTTTTCCTTCAAAAAATATTTTTTTTGCACATCTCTTCCCCCACAATTACACATGCTGTGAACACCACCAGAGTGGGGATAGGGTTGTCGGATTGTGCCTCGGGGATCAACCCATTGATTCCCTTTAGCCCATAGGCTTGCTCCTACAGCCGATAGGCCGCCTTCAAGGGCTCTCATTACCCGACACGTACACGGGAAGCCCTTTGCTGCTGCCAGAGGCTGTCTGCACAGGAACCCCAAATTGAACGTTGTGGCGAGGATGATGAATAGTGTTGTCCGCGATACAGATGGGCCTGTGTTCTCCCTCGGGGAGGAGTCACGAGGGTGTTTGGGACCACATGTCGTCGTGCTGCAGTTTGCCACGCAACAGAACCGAACAGAACAGAGCGACACTACAGAGCCGTCAACAGCAGCATGGCAAGAATACACTTGCCCGTTGCCATGCTAGCACTGCCATGATAAAGCAGTGTGATATCTAATCGCAAGTCGTGTGTCCAAATGCTAACCTCAGCGATTAGAAAACCGTCTCTGACAGATTTGTGTAGCTTACCTCTATTTCCATGAAAGAAATACAAATAAATACAATATATCTAACATTCACCTGCTTTGCTATCTCCGTGCGAGTGATGTTATGGTGACAGTCAGCCTAAGCTTATTTCAGAATGTGGTTACACATTCACAGAATGCTGTAAACACCCCATATTCTCTATTTCGAAGGTGCAAGATAAAGCACTATGGCATCGGTTGGCGTATTTATCGTGGGGGTTTGTGTTGTCGGTCATGTGAGGGAGGGACCCAGGCATACAATTCCCCTTTGAATAGGCTTTGCCCTCCAGGCCTTTTGTGCCATCAGACCTCTTGTTGGCGCAGGTATGGCTAATCAGACCCAGAGGCATTGGGTGCATACATGCACTGAATAAAACATGGAGGCAGGGATTTTTATCAAGAGAGGGCATCTTCAGCTGTCTCGGGCATTGGGTACGAACGTTCCAGCTATTCAGCGCATGTCATCATCGTAATGACAAGCCTAAAAGGAGGCAGAGGGCAACCTCTTTTCATAATCAAAGTGTTTTTATTCATGACATGTCTATTAATTAGTTTGGAATAGTAGACACGATGTGCTCAGGAGAATTTAAATTGGCTGAAGTGGATTTGCCCTTTTTCTGTCGAGCCAATGATTTCTTGGCAAGCTTAGAAGTGGGGAGGGACTAAGGGAGAGAGAGGAAAAGGAAAGCACAATAACAAGAGTGTGTGTGTGTGTTTGTGTGTTAGATATGGCCCTTAATATATTACTGGGAAAACATTTAAACTGGCATTAATTCCATTAAACTGTCACTTGTACATTAGATAACTTCTAGCAGACACGTACAGTAGTATCTAATTTGAACTGAGTGCAGATTAATAAACAGTGTACAGTCTAGTAAAGTGATTATGCATTGAAATTCAAATTACTTATAGATAATAAGAGTAAAGGGGCTTTAAAAACTAGAAGTGTTATATGACTGTGGAATTACCAACCGATTATTATGACTGTCGAATTATCAGCCATTGGTTAATGAAAGATAACAACAGTTTTATAATGTACGCATCTAAGTGAAAACAACAGTCAAGTATGGTTGTACTGCAAGGAAACAAATGGATTAATTCATGGTTGTAATATTTTATTTTGCTTAGACTGCTTTACTTGTATACAGTAAAGAGAATGTGTTAAGGGATAAGGGGGGTCATTTTGCAACTCAGGGATTGAAATGGTGATGTTCGCTTTTTTACGGTAATAGCAGAGCGGACGACAGGCAACCAAGTGCTCTGGAAGGAGGCATGGATCACTGAAAAGATTGCTACTCCTGCTCCTATCGTGACTTAGCTATTAAAGTGTGTGTGCGCTCACATATGGAAATTCTCTCTTATTCATAATTTTGATGGCATGTCTCACAGGACATATTTGTATTTTGACTGGTTTTGTTTTCCCCATTATGTAATGTGTTTTCATACGTATTTAATCATATAAAATGATTACAGGTTTTGTTGTGGGTCAATTAAACCTGAAACAGTAAATTGAAAGAATCCAATATTGCAAGCAACTGCCTCCAAATTCAAGCCCAATATCCACAGAAATTAAACGTGCAGCTAATAAATAGCCATATGATATTGACACTTGTCAAGACATAATCAGCGGTAATATTTTAGTCAAGGCAAAGGATGGAACAGGAGGCAAATTTGTTTGCTAATGCTCATTTCACACTCCTAATGTAAAATCAGCCAGGCATGTCGAACGCTGGTTTCTCAACATGCACAATAGCCTCGCTCACCAAATTATCTTTCCCTGGCTTAATTATTCATTAGGGCAACATAATTAATTTAAGAATCTTCCCTTGCAGGAAGTGTTTCATATGAAGGCCAAAAGGACAGCCTTCTGCTTTGTCATTAACTCAATGCACAAAGCAGCCAAGCACATGCAATGTCTCAAATCTTTATTGAAAACGTTTTTCAGCACCCTAAAATAGACCCTGTGCAAAAACAGACTGTATTTATTGGTCTGTGCTTTAAAAATATAGTATTTGCCTGTATTAATTCATTTTTAAATAATAATGCTAATAATAATAATAATAATAATGATGATGATGATGATGATGATGATGATGATGATAATAATAATAATAATAAAAACATATATTAAACACCATAGCATTATGCCAAATGCTAATGGCCCTACAACTATTATGTAACATTAAAAAATGCTTTATGTGACCAGCTAAACATGATAAATATCACAGGGTCTGTGGCGTTTGTCACAATGTCAGACCAAAGGAAATAGACCCATAAAGAAATACAATCTCTTTATCCTTATTCTTCTCTGAATCTCCCTGACTTTGTCAGGGGCACGGCAGAGAGAAAAGCTCAAGGCTTTGATCTATGTGACCTATGATTCTGAGCACACAGATCAAGGGAGGTGCTTTGTCTCGAACACCCAGCGTACCCTGAGCAGGCGATACAGAGACTAAGCGTTCACATCCATTGGCGCAATGGCAGAGTGATCTATTAGTGTGTTAACCTCTCCCTGTACTTGATCATTACGGATTACTTTTGGTGCTCTCATGAAGTCATCACCACTTCCCCACTTTGCTGCTGTCCGTATTCCCCTTATGTCTCGTTAAGGTTCTGAAGTTTGTCTTGGACTTTCTGTCTGAGCAGAAACAATTCTCACTCAAATTACCATGGCAACAACTTGTTCTCCCCCCAAGAGCCATTAAATATGTTCTATCCAGAGGATATTCACCCGGTCAATGAAAAATGTGGCTATCGTTTCTGTGTGTGTGTGTGTGTGGGTCAAGGTCAGGAAGTGAATAGATACTGTAAACAGCTAAACATGAAAAACCAAACCAAATTATTATTATTATTTAGTGACATGACCCACTCCAGTAGATATCACTAGAAAACAACTATCTATTTATACAGTATGTAGCCTCTATACTGTATTATTTGATAAACCATTACATTAATTTACTGTAGAACACACAGAGCCTTCAGAAATAGAGAGAGCACACATAAGGATTATAAAAAACCAGGCTGCAGAGCCATCTTGACTCCAAGCAGGAATAAACTTCCAGTCCAAAATCGCAGCAGACAGTTAATCCACTCTCCTTGGCACTTGTGGCTGTCTGAAAATTACATGCTGGTTTGCCCCCTATAAAAGTATGCTGTGCAGTATAGCCATTCCAATTCATTATGCCAAAAAACAAGCAGCAAAATTGATCAGGAATATAACAGGGGACATTCAAAGGGCACCTCTTGCAGCCAGTAATGAAAATGTAAACTGAAATCTGTGAAACTAATGACAAATGGCAGGCAGTATTGGGGAGAGCTGGCTCAGCGAGGATGAACAAAATAATGAATCTTATGCAGTCTTTAATTGAGACTAAAATACACATTCCTTCTATTTAAGTTTAAAGAGGCAACATTTTAATTAACTAATACTTATAGTTGTCTTAACATCTGCTTAAGGAGCATTTTCTGGATTTAAAACACACTCCCACACATCTTTTATTAATTGTTTTATTAAATGTTGGCTATGAGTTCTTTGAAAATGCTAGACCAGCTATGTGAGACTCCAGAGAGACGATCCCTTGTGTGTTTGCGTTCTAAGCATATATTTATTAAGATCTGCCTCCCTCCCACCTCTATGTTGCCTTTTGCACGTGTTTTTTATTCTGCACCCAGGCACAAAGCATGGCTCTTGGAGCAGGGTCAGAGAACATCCCCGTAGCTTCTCGACAGAAACAGCTCTGTCAAACTCAGTTAGCTGCCTCCAAGGAGGAATGCCTCCCTCCACGGTAATACCCCATCTTTTTTACACCAGGAGCTTTTCTTTGCCTCAACCACCTCATCAATCCACACAGCAACTAAGGTAAACAGCTCCACGCCTCCTGAACAGAGGGCCTTGCTGCTTTGATGACATGGTGGCACGGACAAACACACGCACGCAGGGCAGCTGCTCAGTGGACACACGGCGCTTCATTTACAGGAGGTAATTGCACTGGAGCTAAGTGCCACACTTTTGTGATGAAATGTTTTTCAACCCTCTGCTTGGCTAAAACCGCGTCTAGATTTGTTTACTCTCCAGATTAAACTACTGTGACAAGCAGACATTAGAGGTAAGGCAGTAAACAACCCTTGGAAAAGAACGGTCACCACCGGGTTGACGTGAAATTTGTTGAGGTTTCTCCGCATTGTGAAGGCATAGCCATGAAATAACGTGACGCCTGGCCAGTTACCCTAGACCACAGCATATACAGGAGTGCACGCCATCCTTAAGCCATGTCGTAAACTAGTCTTTGTTATCTAAGATATTATCTAGTGCTTGCTACAGACACAACATGTTCTATGTTAAAATCCTACACTGAAAGAACATAAATGTACAGTAGGCTACAGTACACGCTGTGCATTTAGATAATCTTTTAAATTCTCTTTCTTTAAGGGCATTCAACACATTTTGGTGAATGTATTATGTATTCATTTAAAGTAACACAACAGTACATGTGCGAAATGGCAAACTTGTTACAAAATTGTTTTGGTTTAAATCTGAAATCTCTCACTTCCCAAGCTAGCACTCTTCCACCGCCTAAAGCACCCCAAGGGTCCTTTTAGATCAAGCATAATGTTTTCATTCTTTAGCTCGTCAGGAAACGTATTTAAAATGTACAGTAATTTACAAAATTACACCTTACACACACACATAAACAAAGAAAACAAACAAAGAAGTTCACTTTGTGAAAATGCATTTGGTTTATCCATTTTAGGGGAATTGTTCAAACTTTTGCCTAGTGACGGGTTTGATCAATTATAACGAAGCGTTGATGTAACATGACAATAAGGACATGGTTATTGATTTTAGAATAACAGCAAAAACTCACCATAAACTCACAGTTACAGGTGTAAAGATATTGATTTCGTGGAGAAATACAAAAATGTGGGTGTGATAACAGGTTCAGCTTTCAAGCTAATGCAGATGTAATTTCTAAGAGGGTACAACTGATTTTAGAAACATAAATTATTTTAATGTGTGCATTAAAATGACGGTGGAATTACACCCTGGTCCTAGACCACCGCATGTTTAAGATGTCTCCCTGTTCCAACATAAGCAGAGATTGATACTTTCTTGTAACGCACATTGCACACAACCCTCCCTCCTCAACCCGCATCAAATATAAAGTGGTGAGGAAATGGAGGGCTCTATGGGCACTATAAAGTAATGCAATGCAACATGTCCCACTGCTCGCTTTCTGCATATCTTCTGTCATTAATGCTCTTCTAGAGTTCCCTTTGTAAAACTAGCTTGTAATCTGGAGGAGGAGTCGAGAAGGAGTCGCAGAGGAGCCGATGCACAGATCCACGGAGATGCAGGCTGTTCGTTTGCAGCCCTGATTGAATTGAAGAGGTTGTACCACCCATTGCATGAAATCTGCCGACTTTAGGATTCACGTTTTGCATGTTTCCTGCACTTCCTTTTAATAATAATAATAATAATAATAATAATAATAACTTCGATTTTTATAGCGCCTTTCACAAATCCAAGGACGCTTAACAAACAAAACTGGGGGGGGGGATTTAGGGACATCAAGCAGGTCTTTGTCAGAAGACCGCAGGGACCGGGACTGGGTGGAGGGATGGAGCAGATCTGTGAGGTACCGAGGTACAAGTCC
>JAODOY010000006.1:2406927-2426547 GCA_025399855.1 Forbesichthys papilliferus | reverse complement strand
TATATATTACACTGTTTTATTTGTATTACACATATATATATATATTACATATTTTTAATTGGCTGCGTTAACGGACAAGTGGGTTTTGTCGCACATATCTTATTATTCCTCTAAACCAGAATTACACATGAACATATGATTTTAAGTATTAATTCGACACACATGTATAATGTTTTGGTACATTTGTCATTGAAACATGATGAATGATTTGTGTTATGATGAAACTGCCGAATCACAGTCACATACATGATCAACAATTTTAAATGTATAGCCTATTAGGTCTGTGCATTGAAGATAATTAAACAAAGATGGTTTAGGAGTGTTTCCTACCTACGAGTCATTTAATTTTGACATTAAGTGCACGCCAACTAATTCAATAGGAGTAAAATAGGAACTATTTAAACATGTATAGAATGTTCTACGAGGCTTCCATTATATTCTGCCACCCCTAGGATTGTGTGTGCAGTGGTTCAGTCCTAGAGGTTAGCGGAAGTTGTTTCAGCTGCCATGTTTGGTTGCTTTGTTGTAGGCTTCTTCAAGGCTCCTGCAGATTTGTACAAGTGTGGAAATGGAAGCGAGCTGGAGTACGTTTCTTTTTCAAGTAAGTTGACTCTTACAAGTTTTGAGTAAAACCTTTTTGTGATAGAATTTAAATATACGGGAACACATAGAATATGCTAGCAGTCGAACCAATTTTGAAATGTCCAATTGTAAGCATCTAAGCAAGCAAAACAATGGTACGGTATATGAACCAAGGCTTCCAGCTGTGCTTCTTGTGCATGACGCTAGGAAAATCAATTCTCTTCTCTCCTTGGAAAAAAAAAATACAAAAAAAAATCAAATACACGACAGGTTGAACATCGATGTACATTGTTTTGTTTTTTAAGTTTGTTTGACAGATCAAACCAGCAAAACATGCGCGATTATCAGAAGTGAGGTCGCCAGACGCCACTGCACCGTTACAATCGCGGCAGAACCTTTTTTTTTTTTTTTTTTTTGAATGAGGGCTTGATCATTTGCTATCTGATACTGGGATGTAGCCAACATATACAGTACTGCTTAACCCCATTTCATTTTGATTTACATACCAACGAATAGCCATCTTGACTAATTGTTATGTACGTATTTGCCTGAAATATCAGCGCTTGATGATCTAATGCTAATGCGCAAGGCAGCTTTAAACTTTATGCTTGACTCGACGTGTTCGACATCAACTTGCTAAATCAGCTAACGACGTTTTGGCTAACTAGCTACTTGCGTTACCGAACAGGCCAGCTAGCCTGTTCAGCTATGCCAGACAAACTAGCCCGTTCAGCTATACCACTCAGACAAACTAACGTTACATGACTTGGGGAAGAAGAGCGTTGGCTAGTAGCTAGCAACTATTTATGTTGGACTTGGTGGAGAGGAATTCAAACTATGCACACGTCGTTAGCTAACACAGGCAATGAACGAAAAGATGTGATATGGAACTTCGATATCAGCATCTTGGAAACATAACTGCACCTTCTGATAGCGCAATGCAGTTAGAATTTTTTTCACAATAGTATCTACAATACTATTTTGTTTAACATAAAACATATGTTAACAGTGAAACAATACACAGCATCTCTGCACTTTGAGTTTATTGAGCATTTGTTTTGTGGTGGTCTATACATTCCGAATGTATGTATTCATTATAAAATACAATTGTAACTTTAATTGACGTAGATCACGTAATTTGAGATTATTTTACTAATTTATTTTAGATCTGACTTGTTGAATAAGTCTATTACTCATGTTGAGTAAGTCTATTACTCATACTTTAGGTATGCCATTAAAGTGGAGACACTGATTGTCTAACTATTAAATCTGATAGAGCTACCGTAGTAACCGTACTGTAAATAGTTTATAGGCATAGGCATTTCTGGAAGAAATGTCTGAGGGGGAATTATTTCGTTTAGCACTATCTGGTAGCCTTATTGACATTTTAGTTGTTACCTAAATTATTACACCATTGTAACTGCTAATAGTAATACATATACATACATATGGCACTGGTTGTATTTAGCTTATTTACTCTTTGATATCTGAATTACATTAGGCTAGACTACATCTTTCACTTGTATGCTGTACTTATGGAAAATACATTGGCAGTGTGTTTTGATGTATTTGGCATATAGCCTAGTCATAAGCTCTACATTTGGCATGTGCATGAAATTGTTTTTGTCAGTTACAAGTAAAGATGAATTGTTATTGAAGTGTATGTTAATTAGTAAATTGCTATTCATTTCTATACAGTTTAATGTGCTCCAGTTAGGCCTATTCATTCCACTAATGCATTCATAATGTAGGTTAAATCTGAAAAAGATTTTTGTATTTCTATTGGTTTCATTTTCCAAAATCACACAAACACACTTTTCTTACACATATAGTATTGCAGTGCATGGAAGTAAATTAATGTACCCCAAATTTGAAATGTATTGGGCGCATTACTTGAATAATTTTTATGTATATAGAATATTTATATCAAGGGAGGGAAATATATAATGAAACGCATAGTTAAATTAGGTATTTTCTTGTGCACCGGGATTAAGTCTAGTTTTGCACTAATGGAAATATCAACAAAAAACATACCTAGTGTAGGAAATTGCTTAGGTGTAATGTAATCCCAAAACCTGTTTGAACTGGATTATGTTCAAGGGAGGTTAGGTAACAGGATGCACACTTTCTATCTAGTAGGCCTACACATCTTCCATGTCTGTAATTATTACAAAATGGGAAAGTAAAAGATATATTGCCAAATTCTGAGGTCCTTAGCAATCCCGTTTGAATACACACGTCTGTCGTGTAATGGCATGTCACACTTATCTTGTATGCGTATTACATAAATTATGTGCAAGTGAGTGACTAATTCAGAGGTTAATCTGTGATAATGCCAACTACTTGGGATGCTTTAATGGAAAGACACAAACTTACAGGAGTGATGGGACAAAGTCCAATGGGACCTAAACCCACGTGCATGTCCTCCATTTTGATGTGTTGGCCGACCCCCAGTTGTCTGGACATATTTGTGTCAAAATGGTCAGAGCTGCATGAAGCCACAGCAGTCTTCAGGCCTCAGACCTCTGCATATGGGCCCTTGGCAGAACCCCCCCCCCCCTTCCCTTCCCATACCAATTAGCATACATCAACCGTTGAAGATAGCAGGTGATCCCCAGGTCTCACCAGGGCTTGGGAGAATGACAGCCAGCGTTACATATGAGCTGTGTCAATGTGAAATGTACTGGAATGAATAGAGAAGCCAAGTCATGTGTAAAGACCCCCTGCTGAGCACAACAGTTAGATCTGGGTAACCCTGGTTAGATCTTCCACAATGGGGCAAATGACATGAGGCGGGACATTTTATGCTTACTTTATTCATTTTCTCCTCCTTTATTTATTTTTTTACTCCGCTTTTGGTTGGCCCTCCTCCATGGATCAGTAAATCTCAAAAGGAAAGGTCAACCATTTCAGCTTGCCCTTTTTCTATCTTGTCTGAGGGTGCAGATTATTCCTAATACAGTAGGCATTATTCCACATGTATTTTTTTTTTTAAGTATAGGATATTTAACTCGTGTTAATGTAATTATTCTCAGGCGAATTGCAATTAGCATCGAAATGGATCAATACCTAATAATACCCAACCCCCGCAGCCACTGTACTCTGTACTCAAGCTCTGCATGAGCTTGTGTGTTAATGTCAGTGAATGTGGGTGGGTAGCTCCACGCTTTGACGTCAGTACCCTGCTCCCTCAGCAGGGACCCTCTTTTAGTCTGTATGCTTGGCAACTGCAGGGGAGTTTTTTTTTTTTTTTCTCTCTCTCTTTAAACTGCCATATCATTTCAGCAGTTTCTACTGGAAAGGTTTTCTAATTTGGAATCACGGTTGCAACAAGAAATGCAAATTGCTTGCAATCTTCTCAGCTGGCAGGCAGTCTAAGCGTAGATGAGAGAAACCAACTGTGGTTTCGTGCGGGCGTTCCTTTCTTGTGCTCTTCGGTTCGTACTACCAATTGCACCCAACCACTCCAACCTCCTTGTCAGACACAATACAAATCAGCTTGTGGTTTTCACTGGCACAACCCAATAAACCACACGCCATATGTAATGTCCCATGTGGGTTGTTTTTGTGTGTGTGTGTGTGGTGGGGTCCTTGTTTTGCTTCTGTTCTGTTGTAGTAAACACTTGTCTTCTGCCTAGCAGAGCTCATAGCTTGCTTTTGAAGGCAGACAAACTGGCCTCCGTCCCGCTTCTCATTTGGCACGCTCACATTGTAGTCACATGATGAATCCGCAACGTCATGATGGGATCATTTTTCATCCAGCAGATTTGGATTCTTCTGCGTCTGCGTCGTGCTGTGTGTACAGAAAGCGCCTCCTATTAATTTCAGTGCCGGGGCCCATTTCCCTTACAGGCACCAGTCACTCGCTAGCCTGTATTAGTGAGTGACTTGGCAAATGGGGTTGCTGTTTAGGCTAACTATTACCGCAAGAAGCGTTAGGATTTACAGACAAGAAAGTGTCTATTGAATATGTCGGAGCATGACCATTGTACTACTACACTACTCTGCCAGTTAGCAATGCTAATGACAGAATAATAATAATAATAATAATAGAATTGAATTGCATGCACCACAACATTCAATCTGGTGTCCAGTAATGTGTTTCCTTCCCTGCTTTTCTATTTCTACGTACACACACACACACGGCAGTACACACATGCCACACTGTATTAAGCAGCTTGCCCCTGTTGGACCAGTAGTGTCTGTTGCAGCGCTGCTTCCCAGTGCTGACGCACAGTTGTGTCGTTGTCCCACAGCAGGCCAATGAAGCCCTCCATCACCAGCACCAGGTGGCCCAGAACAGCCTGCTGCCGCTGCTGAACGTGGCCGAGCCCATCGACCAGAAGCCCGTCCTGCCCATCCCGCTGGACCAGAAGCCCGCCGTGAGTGCCGCCGACCTCCTCAAAGACAATGTGGCCAGCGGCGGGGGGCGGGGCGGGCCGCCGCTGCTCCTGCCCGCGGTGAAGAAGGAGCACAAGAGCAAGACGCCCTTCGTCTGCGGCTACTGCAACAAGGCCTTCCGCGACAGCTACCACCTGCGGCGCCACGAGTCCTGCCACACGGGCATCAAGATGGTGTCCCGGCCCAAGAAGACGGCGCAGGCGGCCCCCACCATGGTGCCCCTGGTGTCGGCCGTGCCCCGGGACAGCGGCGGAGGAGGCAACCCCGGCTCCTACATCTCCACCATGGCGGGCATCCTCACCGCCGCCGCCGCCTCCTCCTCCTCCTCCTCGTCCTCCTCCTCGGGCTCCGGCGTCATGACGCCGTCCGCCATGGGCAACATGCAGCCGCAGGCCAGCGCCGCCAAGAAGCCCGCCAAGCCCGTGAAGAAGAACCACGGCTGCGACATGTGCGGCAAGGCCTTCCGCGACGTCTACCACCTGAACCGCCACAAGCTGTCGCACTCGGACGAGAAGCCCTTCGAGTGTCCCATCTGCCACCAGCGCTTCAAGCGCAAGGACCGCATGACCTACCACGTGCGCTCCCACGACGGCGGCGTGCACAAGCCGTACGTCTGCTCCGTGTGCGGGAAAGGCTTCTCCAGGTAGGCTCTCGCGTGCTAGCGCACACCTTGGGTTAGCCCTACGCGGACATAATGATAGCGCAAATGGGACGTTAGGCAATTCAAAGCAACCTTGCATGTAACAAAAGATCTCATGTGTATATAGATGGATATTATGCATTGTATTCGAACACACGGACATTATTAGAAATGGTCTATAGATGGGCGGGACAGGGTAACTAATATCTGTAGCTCATGCTGAAGTCAACGCCGTGTCCCCCAGCCGAGCTGTAACGCTAGCACACTGCTGTGTTGTCGTCGTTGTGGCCGGCCGGCTGGCTCCCGAGACGGTGACACGAGGCACACTGGAGACTGGGAGCACTGTCTTGCTGCCACAACAGACCCACTGCCAGTAAGACGGTCCCAAAGTCCTGCTCTGCCAGGGGGCCGGTTCCTCTCACATAAGGACAAGGGAGAGAGAGTAATCCCACGTGATTCCGGTTTGTGGAACCGCTGAAAGGATTTCACATGACGCGCCTCCTGTAACATAAACCATGTAGACGGCGTTCTTACTCCGTTCTGGCAGTTGTAACGTGATTGAGCTCTATTATGGTTTAGATTAAAATTAGATGTAATGTGGGAGGACAGCAGTCTGTTAATATGTAGCTTTATTTTCAACTCCTAGGAGAGGAACGGACAAGGCAATTCTGTTTTCATAAGTATGTTGTGGTCAGTATTGGATATGAGATGATTCAGATTTCCAGTAAGCCTGTTCTCGTTCTTATTGTCACTGACTGGTAGCAGTCGGAAGTCACGATGATGACCAGTCATTGAAGGTCTGATTTGCCAAGCATTAATTAAAGTATTCGGTTATTTGGGCAAAATCACCACAATTTAATAAATGGCCACTTTTTTTTTTACCGTAATCTTGTTCTATGGCTGTAATGATTCAGTATTGGCCTGATACATGAAACAGTTTTCTTTACTTCTGACAACTTGGAGCCGGGATTGATGTCTACACTTTGCTTTGTGTTGCAAATACAGTCTTGTGGAAAGACTTAAGAGAGGGTTATATACAGTAATTGCAGCCTAGCTCCTCCAATGAGATGCAAAAAGGCTCAAATGTTGGAATTGCCATGGTAACCAAAACTTCCTTTTTTCAGAGTGAGGTATAATATGTCGTAAATGCGCAATTAATGCTAGTTTAATGTTGGTAACGAGTGGGGGGGTCCATGTGAAAATTCACCAGCTTTGCTACATCTTGTGACTAGAACTAGGTCAAACCAATTCACGCACAGTTGCTCACGGAGAATGGAACGCCATTCACTGCAGTTTTAGGGCTACAATTCCCCCCCCAACTCATATCCAGCACCACTAACTGCACTTCCCAGCCTTAAATACAAATTTAATTTGAATGTAGTATTTTCTAATGTATGTAATACTATATGTAGCATGTATGCGGTGCTTTGTTATTGTCTTTGTCATGTATTACATGTAATACGGTATTTTCTGGCTTAAACGTAATAATGTCACTGTCCACTAGGGGGCGGAAGCTCACACGAGTACTCACTGGTCAGTAACAATCTGGACAAAGTAAGGCATCGTTGACGCCATTTAGTTAATCACAAATGTTTTCTGAATACAATTTGACAGTCGTTGTAAATTGTATGGGAGAAAATCTGTGACATTGAGCTTCATCTCACTGTCAGAACATTTGTCCCGTTTGTTTTTATACACGAAAACGGAGTTCTGTTCTTGTTTTGTCCGTACAGGCCGGACCACCTGAGCTGCCACGTGAAGCACGTCCACTCCTCGGAAAGGCCGTTCAAATGTCAAGTAACGGTAAGAGGACTTGGTTACTGGCTGCTTTCTCATAATCTATTCGCGTTGGCCTCCCTCGGCCTTCGTACGAACATCTTCAGCAGTCCTAGCAGGAGCCTGTCAATCAAAACGTTGCCCTTCCCCTTCCCCTGTGCCACCGCAGGCCTGCACCTCTGCCTTCGCTACCAAAGACAGACTCCGCTCCCACATGATCCGGCATGAGGGGAAGGTCACCTGCAGCATCTGTGGGAAGATGCTGAGCGCCGCCTACATCACCAGCCATTTGAAGACCCACGGGCAGGCCAACTTCACCTCCTGTAACAAGGGTATGTCCGGTCGTCCCCGTCTTCAGAGCCAAGCAGGCTCCTAATAAAAGTGCGGTGTCCTGTTTCGTAGGGTCACTATTGGCTTCGTAGCTCTCTTCAGTAGAGTCACTCCTCCGTCAAGGATATGTGGGAGGAAATGAGAGGTAGGGTTCGGGGGAAGCGGGACCAATTCAATTATCTGTTTTTTTCTTTAGTGAATGTATTGTTTGTTGTGTGTGTGCTTTTATTTCAGCCGTGTGTGTTTGTGTATGTACGGGCACGTCATTAGCATTCACAGACCGTGAGCTGCTCATGACAAACTAACCCAGCTCTCTCACCGTCTCCAGACCGCAACAGCCTCCACAACTCTTCCTCGGTGGCGCCAGTGACGGTCTCCGCCCCAAACGCAATGAACCGCGGCAACAACAGCAGCAGCAACAACAACAACAACAACAACAACAACAGCAGCAGCAGCAGCAGCAACAACCACCACCACCACCAACCCGTCACTATATCCGCACAGATGAACATCAGCACCAACGCGTTGAACATCACGTCACCGGTCAGCCTGCAGCACCCGGTCACCATCACCGGGCCCATCAACATCACGTCCGTCAACATCCCCGTCTCGGCTCCCATGAATATAGCCCACCCCGTGGCGATGCCTATGAATATAACCGGGCCTCTCAACATCTCCATGAGGCCGATGGAGAGCATGTCCTTCCTGTCCCAAGTTTTACCCTCTTCCCCTCCCTGGTAAAAGGAAAGCGGGCATGGCGTCCGGAACAGGGGAGGGTGGTTGAGGCATGAGGTAAAACAGAAGGTCTCCTGTCCGGTGCTGGATGACCCGCAGCTCTTCGGTTTACTTTATTGAACCTTGAAGCGTTTGCTAACTTGAGCGAACTTGAGGAGTTGACGTTCCTCCCCCCTCTTCCCCTCCCCCGATCTCTTGGTTCAGGTCACTCGGTGTTTGGAGATCATGTAGGCTCTATCTTGTACTCTAAGGGATTGTAATGGCTTGGTGTAGTGAGTTATGGAGAGTCCGAAATGACGTTACCGCTCAGTTCGCTAAAGGAATGGTGGTTGCTCCTCCAGGACTTCCCAAAGGAGAAAAAAAATGTTTCTTCAAGTTTTTTTTGTTTTGTTTTTTACTGGTGAAAAGAATCTGAATAATTTGACATGAGCAATAATGCTACATTGCTGTTTATGTCGGTTTATACGTTCTCTCGCCAAGCCCGTGAGTGTTTTATGTATGTTCTTTAGTTTGTCCGTTTGTTTGTTGTCACTGTAGCCTGCTAATCACTACTTAATGTTGTAGGACACGTGTGTAGTAAACGGGACATCTGCTTCCACTTGTGCGGAAGGATATGTTTCACAGTACTTATTTTAATTTTTTACCCAGACATAAGGTAAGTTCTTGAGGTACTGTGACTAACTTGTACAGTTGTCATATTAGTGTGTTCTTCAAATCTGCTTTTTAAATTTCCACTAGTAAACCAAGTGGATATCTTGACCCCTGTCGTCATCATCTGTTACATTTTTTTGTATCTTCATGGTACCAAGGTACACATTTTGTTTTTAATATACACGTGCCAGTCAGTTATGTGCATTTGTACATAAAGTTAGAGGTAAGTGATTATTGCACTGAAAGCATATCGCATAGCAGAGCAGCAGTATTATTGCAGATCAAATTGAAGTGCATTGGTGAGCTAGCATGCACACTTTAGGGCCCCCTAGTGGCAAAGCACCAAATGGCTGGGCCTTGTACAAACCTTTTAGGCTGTTTTTATGGGTTCTTTTTTGCTTCAAATATCATGTAACTTGTTTTGTATTTTGATAAACCCACACAGACAACAGACCCTTGACTCAGGAAGCTTACAGAGAAGGCTAACCCTCTTTTTTTTTTTTTTTTCAATTGACTTATCTGTAATTCGGTAGTTTACGAAATGAGGCATTTACTCAATCAACTGAAATACTCAATGAATTGATTATTTTTACAAAGCGGACTATTTGAGAAACATAATCCATAATGTGCCCATATACATTTCAGTGAAAGTCTGTTTTTGAGTTTCACGCTGGAGATTAAATGTGTTGCTGTGAATTATGTCTTTGCCGTAGTCTTAAAGAAACACTAATGAACTTTTGAGCTGTTTATGTGAAAGATGGAACCCCTTTTACAGTCAATGTCAGGCCTTTTGGGTGAACAGACGGGGTAAAAATGACTAATCTCTCGATGTAATCAAAACAATCCTGAAATGTAAATATAATGCATGTCAGTGAATAAGTAGCAAAGGTAAAATGCACAAATCAAATTGGGGGATCTGATATGGATCGTGCCATAATTATAATACAGTAACTGGTTTATAAGAGTCATAAAATGGGAAATTATCATCTAGGGTAGTGAGTGTAGACTCTTAAACCACATACATTTAATTCTGATAATAAATAATATATTAATCAGGTGTAAAGTAATAATTATGCTACCGTTGTTTGGCCTATCTGAATTCCCCTGAATCAAATGTATTGATAAATCCCAAATGTTTTCCCAGTAATGGGAGAAAACACTAGTTGCATGCCATTGGCATTGTAGCTTTTTCATTTTATATATAATTTTATTAAGAATGCCATGTTGTCAGTGTTGCAGCAACAAAGTTGAATCATTGTATACTGTACTGAAAATGCAATATGCATGTTTGTTTTGGTTTAAACAAAGTACTAGTTCGTTTTTGTTTGGTTTTTTTTTTTTGGTTTTTTTTTTGGTACTGCATTATTTAGGTATACTACAATAGCCTGTTTGCCAAATTTGATACAATAATAATGTGTTGAACTCAATAATTGTGAAAATTGACTTTATTTTAACAAAAAATTTACAAAAGACTGGAAATTCTAGGCCCCTTGTGAAGGCAGTTGAATGTATATCTTTGTTAAAAAAAACTATTTTAGTTCAAGGATATAGTAGTTAAAATAGGTGTGACAGAATAAAATAACCTTTTTTTACAAATCTTTTGTATTAGAACATTAACAATGGTAATTTTGTATATATGAGAGGCTAGGCTTTCTGATTAGCAGAAAGGTCAAACATTCCTACATTTTGTTTTTTATGTAAGTTTGTCAAATGATTACAAGAACAATGTTTTATGTGCCTTTTATTTGGGTTATCTAAATAAAAGAACAATGAAATGTGTTCCATATGGTTGGTGCTTACATTTGCCTCTGACACTGAGCTATAACAGTAGGGGGATCTACATCACTTAGACTTTTAACATTATGCCCCCACAGTAATATCAAATGCAAGTCACATCTGTGCATTAAGAGTAAGTAACTATATTTTTTATTTATTGACATATTTATTGACACTGACATATTGCTCATTATTTATGTTCTTGATATAGTACAGTATAGAAACGTTTGTTTATAATATTTTTGAAATGTAGATACATTATGCAGTGTGTTCATCATATTACAAATTATTTAAAATTAAAAGACCTTTTCAATATAATTTTTCCAAAGACCTATTTGCATGTTCATTCTTGTCCATTAGATGGCGACGTGTTAACACTTTCACACCAGTCTGTGTTGTTGCCTCTTAGAAATAAAAATAATATTTCTACCACAACCTGTGCGCTCTAGTTGGGACAAAACATATGGGAAGAAAGTGTTTTCGAAGTGCTATCTTACTTAGCACATCATGTTATACGCTATCGTCTTAAGGCCTTATTGTGGGCATACAGTATGAGCATGACATGGCCCTTTTGGGACTCAGATCTGGCTCAGATCTTTCCCAGCAAAGGGCACTCAATCACATCGTCCACAATCAAATTTAATCTGAAGCAGCACCTATGTGGTGTCCCGAATGTCCAATAGCATCACGATATAAACAGCTTAAGTGGTGGTTATAGGCTAGAACAGGATCACAACCATGCTAAGCTCCAGTACTCCGTGGCAACACGCCAGCAAGAGCCTCTCCTGCTATTGCCGTGTGTCTGCAGTGATATTGCATGTGTTTGATTGGCCACATGCACTGAATATGTAGGCTAATGCTGGAAATCAATAATTTCATATAGAACCATGGGTCATAACAAGAAAATGAAGACAGCAGAGGATCAGTGCGGGTAATGTATTATTGACTTATCATAGACTGAGGCTATAGCTTGAACAATCTTCTCACTGCTGCAAAACATGCTATTTGTGAAAATGAACATGAAGGTGAATGCATTCATAATGTGCATTATTTGCACCTTGGAAGCATGAATCCTGGGATGAGAACTTGTCATAAGTGGTGGTACAACGGAACACATTAAAATCCTGTTAAATTATATGAGAAGGCCAGGGTTGACTCAAATTGTTTTTAGAAAGCATGCTTGTTTTCTATCCAACATAAAGGACACATTAATAAAATGATTTTAACTTGTTTAACTTATTATGCTTGCATTATGATGGTAGACACTAACTCTAAATATTGGTGAAGTAATAATTGACCAAATTCAAAGATACATTTAAACATCTTCTGCCTTAAAGTAGGCTACATATTTGCACATTTGCACAACAACATATTTAGAAAATAAACCATTCTAATAACCCTGCCTTGTACCTGCTAGACTGCACATTCAGCGTCTGTCTGATCTGCATCAGCAGAAGGCCCTGGAGGAGGGGGCTCATATAGTAGGACATGACAAATGAGTCAGAATGCATTGTATAATCACGGTGTATTAAAGGAAGGAACATCACACCCTGATTGCAGCAATGAGCCATGTGTTTGGTATTGCTTGATGATATAGAGGAGATCTTTACACACCTCCCCCACCCACGTGCAACTGTGGGAATAATCATCTCACACTCTTCAATGTTTTGTAGTTGCTTTTAATAAAACAAGAAGCTACATAATATTGCTCTTCATTGTTATACATTGGTAATTGCTTTAGACATGCAAAAGTGAAACGTGGTCCATCATAGACCATGTGTAGGCTTACTTCTTCACTGTGGCCTAGGATGCAGTACATCTTGGTGTGTATGGAAGGCCAAGTGCGTGCGTGCATGCGTGCGTGCATGCGTGCGTGCATGCGTGCGTGCATGCGTGCGTGCATGCGTGCGTGCGTGTTCTTGTACTGGGAGACATACGTGTTTTGGCTGTAGTCTGAAAGGGACTAACTCCATATCCCAAATTGCACCGCGCCCCGTGACGTTACCAACAGCTGACAAGGGGTAGAATCCTATGCTGGAGCTGTCGGTGGGAGAGAGGGTCTCGCGTCAGAAGCCCACAGCCAGAACAGACAACTCGGGCATTGTTGGACTTTGGATTGTTTTTGACCCTGACACCGAGGCTAAAAACAAGCATCTATTTTGTTTATTTTTGCCTTCATTGAGAGTTTCCCTAGATTGCGACGGGAACATTTGCAAACTCCCATATAGATAGCTGCATCGCGGCTGCATGTAGCCTATTTTGTTTGCTTAACTGATTCACTTCCAGCCGTGCCCAATGCTGAGGAATGGCTAGTGCGTCTGAGAAAGGTGGAAAGATGGTCGAGAGCGATGAGAAGCCGGAGAGGGATAGTGGTGCCGCGATGGCCGCGTTACATCAATGCGAACTCATCCAAAATATGATTGAAATCTCTATCTCCAGTTTACAGGGACTTCGGACCAAATGCGCAGCCTCCAACGACCTTACACAGCAAGAAATACGCACTTTAGAGGTAAACACCATTTCAAATATCTGTAACAAACCCATATCACAGACCAAAACGCGTAGACAAATTGCGGAGTCATGAAGCCTAACGATATGTCTGCCTCAAATAGGCTTAATATTGTCTGCAAGCAAAGCACCCCTATCATTGGGGTGTCAGTCAGCTGAGAATATTTTCGCCCGTAGTGCACTGCAGGTAGCCTACGATCCAATGTAATAAAGAATCCAGACCGCTTTACGTTTATATCTGCTCTGATAGTTAGATAGCCTAGGTATAAAATGTCTAGTTTCCTTGAGAGATGTAAAATACATTAGTTATTTTGTATCATTTTTCTTTAGATGCAATAGTGTAGTTTTAACACAGGGTGATTTGCAACAATGCGGTGCAGCTAAATGTCCACATTTGTCAACTGAAATAACGCCCGTTCTTTCCCTGATGTTTCCTTTTCTTGCACCGCACATGATAACGTTGTTGCCTTTCTAAAACAGTCGGGAGGCCTACTACGAGACTAAATCGAAAATGTATAGCATTTTAGCGTAGTTACTGCCATGCCATGTGTGTACATCTCTTCCCCAATCCTAGCAGTCAGCAAATATGAATGCTATCGACGTATTGCATAGGCTACGTCGTTTTTTTGCATCTACATGCAAATTCATGCACAGTCCTGATGGGATGACTTGACATTGCTTTGCGCCAAAGCCTTCTGTGGCCTATCCTATACTACAGTAGTCGATAGTGCTACTCAGATAATGCCTGGTAGCTTAGCATGCTGGGTAGTATTTGCACAAGCACTAGTATTTGACCTATTAGGGATCGCTATGGCAAATAGTCCAAATGGCCTCTAGTGTTTCCTAAATACAGCGATATCATGGAAAAACATTTGATCAAAGCTTGATGATGCGATTGGAAAAAAAGTCCGTAGGGGACATAAGGACCTATTTCTCTAGCGTGTGTGTGCGTGCGTGTGTGTGCGTGTTTGTCAAGTGGGCTAATATGCATATTTTAGGCTATCCGAGTATATTAGACTATGCTATGTATCAATAAGGTAGGCCTCTGTCAGGTATTTATTGACTGAACATTTCAAGAGCTAGGTGCAAACTGTGCCCATACAATTCTGACAGGATATTTACTTCTCCAATTTGGTCCCATGGCCCATGATGGCATGCAGGTAGGTGCAGGCGTCACAAGGTGTTACTGTAAATACAAATGACAGCCTCCATGATTTAAAGCATATGGATTAGACTTGCTACTGTGTAAAATCACCATGTGTGTGCTATGTGGAACTTTGCTGTTTTCTTCCTTGTGTGAAAGTGTATGCATTGTATAGTGAATACTTTGCATTGCATGTGAATATCCAAATTCGTTTTGCATGGATTCCCACAACAGCGATTGGCCTCCTATCACTGATGTTAAAGCAAGACAATAAATAATAATATAAAAAATACCCTCCTTGGTTTATACCTTTTGCATAGATCTAGTGCATTCCCGATGGACGCTTTACTATTGGAATCGTTCAATGCATTAGTCTGGCATATTTTACATTTTTTTTATAATTGTGTAAGATTGTATATTGTTTTACTTGCTGAATACTGCACACAGACAAAATGGCAGTGGTTTGATGGAAGCCTAGAGCGGTTGCCAAATAAGGTTTCAATGCTATGTGATGCCTCCCAACCATGTCATAGGAGCGAGTCTCAGAACCGCATTCTTTCCCTTAAAGATGACACCTGTCAGTTAAGGCAGGACTAATGCTTTTGGAAGTCACCTACAATATAAGCTTTATTCAAGTTGTTTATGGTTATCCTGTTACATGGCTAAACACATTATACATATTTCTTAAGGAAAAAGTTGTTCACATTGTCGCAAGCTATGGTCACCCTATTTTTGCCGGTGATGGTTGAAACGGTTTGACTGCTGCCGAGTTAAAGGGTTCACTGGACATACTATTTTAGCTCTTCTGGGGTTGCATTAGCCTTTTTTCAATGGTCTTTTTAGAGGAAGGTTCATAAAGTTCTATCTTACTGCCTTTAGGTGCTTTCTGTTTCTTCAACTTGTCACTGATGTGGAAGGCAGGAAATGATCTGGCAGAGCATTTCCTGCCTTGTACAATAGGTGTGTTTTTCTCCACGATTATTCAGGCTGATAACTGCTAGCCTACAGTATGTTGGTCTTTTAAGTCTTGTGCAAGTGTCCTGTGGAATCTTTTGTGGAGTATCCCTGTCATTTAGGAGTGCAGGATAGCCTAAGCTTTCACTGCCTTATGGTCTCCAAGATGCTCAGTTTTATAGCCAGTCTGAAGAGTAATCAACAAGCCGGTTTGTTGCAGTTATAACGGGTAAATACTTTCATGTTTGTTGAAAACCAATGCACAGTATCTGATTGATAGCACTTGATAACGTGGTTTATTTTGTGAACTGTAAAGCAATGACACAACTACTCCATAATGTTTTTATTGTTAAAATTGTAAGGTTAAGATAGCTATTCTTCCTTGCATTTTATATTCTCTAGCAATTAGAAAGTAGTACATTACTTTTTATTCAATAAAAAAAACAGTGAGCGTAGAGTGCTGCTTGGGTGTCAAAGTATGCCTCTGGTGCTCTTCAGTGCAGAGATCCTTGAATGTCAGGCACTCAAGAGGTTGTAGGATATAAAAAGCTTTTAATATAACTTGGCTAAACAGTATTTGTAACAATTAAAATACCCCTACAGGTTCCAACCATGTAGGCCTTCATCTGGGCAAAAGAGACACTCTTTTGAATGCCTCAGACTTTGTCATAAATCTTCTTTTATTCTTGATCAGTGTAAAGTGCACTTACATTGAGAATTAGAGCAAATTATGTTTTCTCTCCTTTCATTATTAACATAGTTATTCATCTTAGGCAGTGTCTGGTGACTCTGGTCTTGGAAATATTGTATTTTGTATTAGTAGTTTTTTTTAATTGATTTGGGCATTTGTTTTATTTTTTATTTTGTGCTAGGGATACAGGCGTTTACCTAAATGTGTACTAAAAGAAAGAGCCTTACTGACCATATAAAAAAAGGTGAAAAAATAAGTTTGTACAAGATTTTACGGGGAAAAAATGAAAAAAGTAAGCTATCAGACAAATACATTAATGTATATTTAAATTCAAATTCAAATGTTATTACTTAAATATATTTGAGCAATTTGCTACAGTGAGTTTTTAAAAAAAAATTTTTTTTTTTTTAATAACTGCATTTTATTGGTCATGGTTAATTCTGATTTGTAAATGCTATAGATTCAATTGATAACATAATCAATACATATATTAGTAGTTGTCCTTAAAATTATAATGTTCAGTGGATTATTGCTTGAACATTTTCTGACATTACCATTAACCACTAATCTTATAATTTGCCACAGCAATATATTGGTCATGACCTAATTATTTTAGCAATTTTTATGTCTGAGAAGCAAAGCAAACACAAGGATTCTCCTGGCAAATATTCAGTTTGGTGTTAACACAAGATACTGTTAGCATACACAAGCACTCAACAGTCAGCTGACAAGTCAGAAACCATGCCACATAACTACCCTATATACAAAGACAAATGTACATCTACATATTTATTTAGAGAAGAGGAATCAATATTTTGATTGTTTTGTTGAAGGGCTGGTTGGTGCTGTTGATTAGAACTCATGGTTCCTTTTTTCTGGACTGGCATATAAAAGTCTTGAGAAATCCTTTAGTGGCCATGGAACTGTTAAAGCAGGTGTTGGCATGTGCCTTACAGGTACCGTGCCATGCACTGCAGCACTATTGAGTGAAAAGAGCCTGCCTAACCACACTTATTCAAGTAATGAATGCTGGTGAGTCGTGTGGCTTCAAAGTGGCGGTCACACTTGTGCTGCAAAGAGGGTATCGCTCTCATAACACACTCGAGTGCAATCAAGAGAGGCTTGAACTTGGTTCATTTTCTCATTGAGAGAGCTTTATGATTCCACTTGAAATGTGTGTTTTTTTATATTTAATTTTTTGTATTTTTTTATAGGGCCATCTAACCAGTGAGGCAATGCTGTTAATTAATCACACAGAAATCTCAAAAGGAGTGGTAACTACTGATAAATTACAAAGTTAGCCTTTATAACCATGTAGTCCAAGCCATATGAGAGAAAACCCAATTCACAATTTCTCCATGTTCAGGAACACTCAAATTATCCAGCAGTATTCTGTGTTTCCTCCTCTCACTCTGTAGGAAAGAGTTTAGTGTGTGCTCATGGTGTGAGCTATTGTGGCTGCGTCTATATTTAGACGTCTTGCTTCCTACGCATTTTAAGGGTTGGTTGTTAAATAAGAAAATCAAATGACGCGCAAAGAACCTGTGCAAGAGTGGAGAGCAACGAGGAAATGGGCGGGGCGAATCAAAGCCAATCGGCTGCGCGGCTCCTCATGACATGGCAACCGCTGTGCCTGTGTTTCTGTATGTATCGGGACTAGAAAAAACTGGAGGATGTCGCACAAGCAAAACAGCACTCGCGATCGTAGCAGTCATTATTTATATATTTTATTGTTGCTTGTGTAGAAGCATCTGCTGTATTCAGCCCCGGGTTGTCGTCTGTTGTATGATATAGTACGACTGGACTGCCCTGTGTTGAATTAGGCTTGGTTAAACCATCTGGCTGCCTCTACTGACTAAGGAAGAGTTGCATTACATCCTGTAATTTTGAGGCTAGCTGTATTTCTATTTTAGGAACGGGGTTGTTGTGGCAAGGCTCCAAATCACAAGACGGTTGCATCCTTCTGCCGTTGTAAATGCCTATAATTGGTGCGTGTTTCAGCGCCATATTTTCATTTCATGCGATATCATCTACCCTAGTGTAATGTAGTGGCGATTCTTTTTTGTTAATTTTAACTAAATTATTCATCTTTATCAACATTATATCATTTGCTTCTATACTATACTCCAGCAGGAATTAATGACTAGTTTATTATGACAACATAAACACTAAGCCTCTACTTTCAATCCTTATTTCCCTTTCCAGCCACGATAAGTGCATGCCTGTTATAAAAAGGACAGTGTGCATAGGCTTTTTTGTTTGTGCTATATAGTATCATTATCAGTAGGAACACTTTGGGTTGTTGTTGCTACTGTTATGTGACATATAGCCAAATACTATACAATATTATTATATTGTATTTGATCGGCTCCATAGGCTAACCACTTTTTTACGTACGCGCTCATGTTTGATATCCAAACATGTTGGCCTTGTTAATATTTCACTCAGTGTTAGTTGTCTATGAGCTGGGGCAGCATAACCTTGGGCAGCTTAAAGAAGGATTCAAGGATTGGTCAACCATTACTCCCCTCCTCCACATAGCCTTAGCCTTGCTCTCTCTCTCTCTCTATCTATCTATCTATCTATCTATCTATCTATCTATCTATCTATCTATCTATCTATCTATCTCACACACACACACACACAGTGTAATGCTTTTAAAAGGGTGATAATGAGGAGGGGACTTTAGGCCATTGTCTGTGACGGTCACCCACAGACAGACCGCCCCACACAAAGCCTCCCCCCTGCACACACACACACACAAAAGATGACCCTGTCTGTGCGTCACTAGGGCTGTGTTACTGCTAACACTAAACATGCAGCGGGAATGTTTTTGTGAATGATGTTGCCTATAAAGTAATTGTGAATACTGACGCGATGTTATCCTAGTGCAGTATAGCCTACTACACCTGTTGTTATCACATTAGCACAAGGATACCTACAACCTGTTTGTCTTGATCAGCATTTGCTTGGTTGCATTGTTGCAGCCAGTGATAGTACTGTTTACATATACATATTGTTTATTGACCTCACTGTTTGGCCTGTGCTCCAGAAACATTCTGATTACTCTTAATATATTCTGCTGTTTCAACAGCTCATATCTAATCTATTTGTGTTTTGATTGTGATTCAGGATTGGCTTCTAAAATCTGTCTTGTCCTGCCTCACTTGTGTCCAAAACGATGCTTAGGAAAGTGAACGCCCCAAAATACACAATACCAACCAAGAAGAAATAGCTTTGAAACACTCTTAAGGTATTTTCTGACAGCATCATGGAACCTGGATGGCATTTCTTCTCTGAGAAGCGGCCTCATAGTTTAAATAGCATTGCCCATCTCAGATGGGCTGGGAGGTGGTGTTGGTGGTGGGGTGTGTGTGTGTGTGTGTGTGTGTGTGTGTGTGTGTGTGGGGGGGGGGGGGTGGGTCTATCCTT
>JAODOY010000006.1:2390986-2406827 GCA_025399855.1 Forbesichthys papilliferus | reverse complement strand
ATATATATAGTAGGTATTCAAGGCTGTCTTTGCTAAGTTGTAGTGCGCATGACCACAAAGTTAAAGGGAGGAGACGCTAGGGGGAGACAATGTCACCAAATGATCGACCTTGTGCAAGCCATTAATGACGACTATCCTCAGGGTTTTGAATTTTAACACGGTCCCTGTGGAGCAATGCAAACGTCATTGAATTCCCTTTGATCAATATGGAACTATTCACGAAACCTGATGAATGAACAGGCAGAGAGAGGCTGAATGATATCCAAAAACGATCAACCTTTTGTGTTAAAAGGAGCTTGCACCTCTGAGGTGCCTGGAACTGGTCTGTCGATGCATTGTGTCAGTTGATGCAGCTTAGCCCAATGTCAAGCGGGCATCTGCAAGTTCAGAGTGAAACCCCTGTGAGAATCCCTTTACAGAAGTGACATTTGATTTAAATACAATCCTCTTTAGAATTATTTACTTGCAAAATACAAGATGTTTGTTTAACTCCAAATAATTTGCTATAAACAAATTATATTATTAATATGTGAGAACATTTTTGTTTATATCATTTTTGCCACATATTTTCTTATCCTTTTAAACATTTGCAATCATGGTTGTGTTTACATGTTATTTTTAATAGGTTATCTCTTTTAATAGAAATCAAATTAAAATAATTAGTTGTAAGTCAAAGTGTATAACTCTTCTAATTTCTTACTGCGTGTATGCTTTTTCACACGCAATACATTTTATCCTGCCATTGACATCCAAAAACATGATTAGTTAGGAGCCATTTTTGCATGCTGAATTCGATCTGTACTGACAGGCTTTTAATCCCGTAGCACTACATTCTTATGATGATATGCTCCCACAAAGCTTTCTCTTGCAGTTGGTCCCAAAAGCTCATGCTAATTTGATGTACAATATAGTTTATCTTTTTGAATGATACAATATTGTATAAGAGGGATTTTTACATTTGAATTGTGTTTGTCTATACATACGTTTTACATTCACATCTTCAAAGCACTTGACAGATAGGACATAAGGGATATCCTTTCAATACTTTTTCTGCTCATTAATCAAGACACCTTAACTGCCTGAACAGTGATTGATTATATTTTGAAGTTCATCACTGTCAAAAAGCTCTTAGCATTTTACCTAGTGTATTCAACACAGTATCCTACCTCATTAGGTGGGAATAATAATATGCGTATTGTGCATATAATGGTTATGATTATCTATGTCTGTATTTACTGTATAACTTTTTTAGATAGGAGATATATTGATTCAGTAATGTATTATTTTACAGCATTACTCAGTTGGACGTTCACAAAGCTTCTCACATTTAGTTCTGCTGTTCACTGAGCAGGTCCACTGCAAATAGAGGTCAAGTGCCTTGCTCAAGGACATTGAGTTGTTGAGTGAGAAGCAAGCATCTTTGATATCATGAAGATGCACAGGGGCTGCCACGAAGCATTCTAAAATGTAGAGGAATACATTGATGTGTGAGCTGTCAATGAGCCAAATGGCAAATCATTTGTAGTTAAATAGTTATAACAACTGTTGCATAATGTTTATAGCAGAGACAGTGTTAAAGCAGCATATAGCAGTAAATGCAGCAGCTGTTGGACAATAATATACTTTTGGTTGCGTTAAATCTATTGTTGCTAAAACAAGACGAGTACAGAATGAAATATAAGAAAATACCTATTTATGAAACTTCAATAAATAGGCAGGCAACACTCATCTATCTTCACCAATGATGAATGGTCCAGTCCAAACCACTAGCAAGGATACATATGTCAAGGCTGGAATGTTTTTGTGCTACTAAATTATTTCACAATGCATATATTGGATCTGGTTTTTTTTTGTTGATGAAAAGAATAATTACAAAAATGGGCAATTCTCTTGCAACTTTTGTTTTTTATCAAGGTAGAAATAAAGTTAATCAAATTAATAAAAACATAAATAAATAAACAATGTAAACGAAAAACACAGTTGAGATGGCTGCATGTTGACCTACTTGGAAAAGTATTATAGGCTATGTGTTGCCTGTTGTGCTGTCTATGCATCTTTACATTAAACATATAACATAACTCTCATAATTCCAAAATATGCTTTTTATTCAAATTTGGGTTTATTCAGTATAAACTAATTTTTATTAGAAAAATATCGCATTGATCGTTATTATTTGGGCTTGAAAATGTATAAAGTAGGCTAGGCCTATTAGACTAACTATAATATAACAATATGGATAGGAATTATGATGACCATTGTATACATTTTTTTATTGTCACACATTAAATTAAAATATCAGTCAAGGTAACAATATATAACTTGTTTATAACATTATTATAATACAATCCCCTGTTCTTGTCAAATGAGACATATTACAAATAGGAGGGTTAGTTTGCAGTGTCTGAATTGACGTCAATTGGATTGGTTAGGTGACAAGCCCATGCTCCGCCCCTCGCAGGCTAAGGTACAGCATGTAGAAAGAGGGAGGGAGCTAGGCTGAGCTGATCCCACGTGTGACGCTTTCATTCCCGGCTCAGTAATATTCTCATAGCGGGGCTTTGCATATCTCCAGCCGTATCTGTGCGTCTGTTACTGTAGTTCCAGCCTATAGTTTGGTTAGATATGGAAGGAGACGGGAGTCAAGCCACATCTGGAAGCCTAAATGACTCACAACATGACCCGGGGTAAGGAAATATATTTTGAGAATTAATCTGAGACTCGATTTGTTCATGTTACAACATCTTGAGAGGACTTCGAATGCCGTGCTGGATTCGTCCCACAGTACGCACTTTACCGAGGCTCTGTTTTCACATGCAGTTTTAACAGCCTCAGCTTTATAGCAAGTGTGGCCTGCCCCCTTTTCAACATACAATGTAATTATTGGGCTCGGATATGTTTAGTAATTATTTGTATGCTTCAAGATCGCTTTTAGAAGTAGTTAGTCGTCAAAATGGCCGAACTGACATCTGGACTCACTTCTGTTGTGTTTTCTTCTTACAGTAAAATGTTTATCGGTGGCCTCAGCTGGCAAACCTCACCAGGTGAGACTGTTATTCTTTTTTATCGGCACCAATATTTTGTTGTTTTGTTGCTTTAAGTGCGCGATCGTGGTAGCAGCTAGCGATATGTGTGCTTATGTGCACTGTGATAGTGTACTGTATGGGATATCTTACTAGTGTGTGTGCGCGCAATGTTATTTTTGATCTCCGTTCATCTGAAGTCCTCTATTCGACCCCTATGCGCATCGCGGGGTGTTTTTAAATTACTATGACAAAAGCATGACTGTACATTTCTGTAATATTACCCGATATATTTTCTCTATTTACAGACAGCCTTAGAGAGTATTTTAGTAAATTCGGAGAAATAAGAGAATGTATGGTGATGAGAGACCCCACGACAAAACGTTCCAGGTAATAGCCTAAGCTTTTACATTCCCTTTCCTGTGTTTTAAAAGATATAGCGTACTTTCTCCATGTTTAGTAAAAATCCAGCGTGAGTGCTTGCTTGTGTGTTTGTATGCTTGTGCGGCCGTGTGCGAGCGCGCACACGTGTGGTTTTACAGCAAGGCAGCCAGATAAGCTTAAACGCTCAATGCTGTAAAGCTGCAGCCGAATACAATTTGACATTGACTTTGTGATTGCACCACAATGTGTTGCCATATATTAGACTATAGCATGGTATTGCGTGTCTACATTCGCCTATACGTTCTCCGCTGCTGACATTTATCATAATGATTAATGGACATTAGTAGACCAACTTATATTTAACTCATTGTAATAGCATTATATTATATGTTTCATATGTTCATGTCATAGTGTGTAGGCTAAGTCTTTTATATTTCTATATCAGGCTACGTTTTTAACCAACTGTATTTTTTCTTTTTGCAGAGGATTTGGTTTTGTTACGTTTACAGATGCTGCCAGTGTAGATAAAGTCTTAGCTCAACCGCACCACGAGTTGGACTCAAAGACGGTGAGTTGGCTACATGGCTGTTTATTTCATGTTTTGCCACACAAGTGTGCCCCCGGTGGTCACAGAGTGATCTGCGTTCCATTGCCTGTGGCCTCCTGGTGAACATCTCACAGGTTAACAGGCTCTTCAGACCAAGGTCAAATGTGAGGGGCAGATGCTTGATTGTCCCACTAGCACTAAGCTGGCAATCAACAAAAAAGAAAGAAAACCCATAACTGCCCACAACACACTTGGTGGATATACGCGTTCTCTTACAGTCTTCTGGTTTAATGAGACCGACACGCCCCCTTTCTTCTCTACTGCAGCCCCAGGAACAGTGTGCACACATCTCTTGTTCCGTTGAAGGGCATGCTGTCTCACGTCTGCACTCTGACTGCCGCCTCACAAGATTGTACATTATTGGCTGATGCAGCTCTGATAATTGTGATGGTGGTACACCTTAAAATATACAGGTAGTTCTAAAATACGTTTAGCACTTTAGGTCTTAAGTCATTCATACATGCATTGCTTAAGATATAGTAAACTGTACATAATGTAGGCCTAAATGCAGCATACTATTCTTTGACCTACGAACAAACACATATACGCTTCTTTATGAAATTAGATTCTACTGGCTTTTTTACGATAAATTATAGCCAGTAGATGGACAATTTAACATGTTAGTTAGATTTGAAGAGAAGTCGATGGATTATACAATGTTCAGATACAATTATCTGAAACTATCTAGATTGCTTGGGACTTCTGCTCAGCAGGTTGTCATGTCCAGTTTTTCTATATCTTAGAAATGGGATGATACAAACGAAAAAAATAATTGCTACATTTGTTACCTCTTTTGAGGAGAACCTTTAGAAAAAATACAAATGTAGTTTTATTTTGGTAAAGTCATTTATTACACTACATCAGTGTATAGTGGAGGTGTAACCATTTCTGACAGGTGTGCTAGCAAATAGATAGTGTTGACAAAAATAGCTAGTGCTTACACGACCACAATGCAGTCTACTATAGGCACATATTAGTGGTGCTTTTGGGTTGATGGTTTTGTTTGAAACAGAATTGATTCAATAAGGTTGATAATGAAGACAAAATGTGCGCTTTAGATTAATTCTCAAGCTTACATTTTTCTCCTCTAATAATTTTTTACAGACTTGTGCACAGTGTATAAAAGTGTGTTTTTTGAAACACTGATTAGAGAGCTCACTGTTGCCTTGTTTGTCAGTTTTCACAACACAGCCAAGGCTGTATTTCTCTAAAACAGTTATGGGTTTATTGTACCGTTTCAAAATGAGATATTTACATTTGGGAAAAAAGATATACAATATTAGAAAATGATTGATTGTTTAATATTAAAACACATCATCAGGCTTTAAAAATGGATGGTAGGTGACGATGGTAAGAGCCCTGTTTATGCACTATTTTATTGGAAACGCAAAGATTTCAAATGATGATAAGCAAAATTATTTCATAATTTGTTTTTTGACAGTAGTATGTGCAGGTGACTTAAGAGTATTCAATGTCCATCCAGTTTTCAGTCTGACGTTTTGCTTATTGTTGAGGCTAGGCAACACTTTAGACACATTTTAAGACGAAAACATAACATTTTAAACCCTAACCATGTTCATCTATGTTTGAGAAAATACATCTTAACTTCCATTGTCGCCCATCAGTTAACGGCAGTGGTAAACATCTCTCTGTGGTGACCCACCACTAAATGCATACATAGAAAACACAAAGGCGGTTGGAATAAAATGACAAACTAGTAAGAATGATGGCATTAAGAAATTTGTACACCTGTTTCCTGAGGAAAGGGAGCAGGGTTGCTATGCCAACACATTTTGATGCAGCAAAGCTGCTGGATGACTTCTAAACTTGACATTTTGAACCATAAACTTTGCATTAGTTTTTATATAGCATTGTCCTGGGGACATGAATTTATGGCTATAGCATACATGAACAAAGTGATACATGCGAGTTGTCTTGTACAAACTCTCTGGTGCCACCCGAGCTCTTTTGGAGAAATTGAGGGTTTAGGAAGTGCTGATGGGCACTTTGAAACTAGTTGTTAGATATCAGTTTCCCTATATGCTATATGCCCTGTTATTTCCCACCATCAGGCTATGAAAGTCAGTGGAAAGAAAACCCAGTTAACTCATCATGAAAGGGCAAACCCCCTTGAATTCATGATTTCATTATGTTTTGATAACACAGTTAGCCTAATAACTGTATTGCTATGACATTTTCGTAGGGCTATTTGTCTTTGTGTTTATCCATCTTGGTGCCAGGAATACGTTTTATTTAAAAATCCTTTTTGAACATGTTTTCGAAATGTACTCTTTATTTGCATGTATTACTTGGTATTTTGTGAATTATACAGCATCAGGTTGCTGCCTGGTTGCTATATATAGTATATTCTAAGAGATATGAAGCTGACTTCAAATGTGACACCTGCACTCTTATCTGCCCTTAAAGAAACCATCAGTCTCTGTGACAAGTGCGCCTTTTTCAAGGCCATTTTTCCATTTCCTATACCCTTTAACCAGGCAATGTGTTGATCGTAAGAGAGAAAGCTAATAAGACGGCAAACCTTTTGGTCTAGGGTAAATAAACAGATTCTAATCACGAGCTAAACTAACTCTTTCAGTTGCATTTGTAATTGAATTATGGGTACAGTTACTAATGATTTGAAGGATCAAAGCAGAGGTAAGATCAGATATGCTCAAAGAAATTCAGAAATTGTACTAGATTTTTTGATAGTTCCTGATGTGCTCTTGGCATTCAGACACTTTTTTATTCTCTTTTTTATTTTAAAAATCTGAAAATAATTATTAGCCTAAATCAAACATTTTGGCTGCAGATATAATCCAAATATGATTAATGTCTCCATTAAACACATAAGTAGTGAAATCTCTGGAGTTACGTCATCACATCACTGCGTTGGTTGGTTGGTCTGGTCAGATAGAGTGCATGGATGGGGGTTAAAGACAAATAGAAACAAATGTCTAGGCTAATCAATACACGGTTCTTCAATCGAGGAACACCAACACATTTATTCTGAAAATATTTATTAGCTTGAAGTGAAGTAATTACCGTTAATTAATTTACTTGAAGCTTAATAATGCTGTGCTGTTGTTTGCATGACGTTGTTTAGGTTTTAAGGATATTTAGTAGCACTTTTGTTATCTGGAATTGTCTCCATGACTGGAGATGTCTAATTCTCATTGGGCAGAAAAGCATGCCTGTAAGAAAGACACAGCATCACAACATGCTTGTGTTATTGTCTGCTGTAGCTTTCTGACCGGTTATGAAAACACAGTGTCTTCAGCCCGGGATGAATGTAAATGAGACATATGGGAAAGCACAGCCTGGGGCTTCAAAACACACATGCTGGTAATTCAGAACACATTTACCCTTTTTCAAATTTTGTTTGTTCCATTTAGAAATATGCAAGTCATAGCATCTGTTACTGAATATGTTTCAAGTCAGGCCACGGTATGTAGGAGTTGAAATGTAAGGTGGGTTTTATATTGCAGTGATTTACATGACACCCTGAGTTCAGGTTGGATTTTTTTCTTGTAGAGGAGGCATGCTAAAACATACAGCATTTTAAGTATCCGAAATAAATATTGTGTACTGATTCCATTTAAAAACTAAATAAACCTTATCTACACTTTTCCAAATCATAAAAGCCATATAATTGTGACCTTTATGATATAAATGGGACCTATTAGGTCGTGAGGTGTGCATTCAGTAATGGTATATCACTGTATTAATCAAGTGTTCTGCTTAGTAAATAAATGTTAACTTGATTAGCCAAATATAGGAGTGGGTATTGTTGAACAATTATATCCATTATGTCAGCCATAGATATTACTTTGACGGAACAAGTAACAGTAATTGCAATTGTTTAAATTACAATTGACCTATTGGTGAGCCAGTTGGCTGCCCGGATAATGTTAGCTTTTTACTAGTCTTATGTCCAACCCCACCTAAAATGTGATTGGCTGTGAAAGGAGCCACCAGTGGATTATGGCAGAAAAATTGAACCAATTTCAACTTCCCCACCACAGCGGAGCAGATTTTTTGTGTACGTGCTCCACTGGCGGTGTGTCTTGCCTGGCGGATTTGCCCTTCAAATATCCTCCGTGCTCTCATTGAAAGCGAATAGCGAAGCCGACGCTTCGTCTGGAAGCTCCTCAACACTGATCCTTTTTGTCAAGGTGGAATGTTTCATGTCACACTTGAGAGCAACATCAGAACCTCTACAGCCCTGTGGATTACTATGAAGAAGTCTTTGTCAGTGCTAATAGACCTCTTTAATACACTACAAATATAACATCATGTAGTAAATGTTGTAAGTAAACTCATGACCTGTTTAAAATAGATGTTCACTCTGGCAGGACATTTCTCCTTTTTTAATATGCATGTTTGGATGTGGGTTCATGAACAGTCAATATCATTACTAGTCATGAATGTCATTTACATTAAAGATTGTGATAAGCCGGCAGATATCTTTTCTCTTTTTTAATTTTTAATTACGTTTTTTTCTACTTAGTAATTTGGTCATTGCCAGAGGGCAGACTATTACTTATTGAAAACTGTTAACACCAGTGACAAAAAAAAGTATTATCTGTGCTGCATCAACAAAGAATAAAGGAGACGTGCCTGAACGTTAAGGCAAACATAAGTCAAATCAGTATCATTAACAGCCACCACAACAATGTTTTTATTAATATTAGTTTTTGTGCAATGTTATCTGTTGTCTAAGTAGGTTAAATAACTGTGAAACTGCTATTTTATACCAGGTCATGGAGTATCTAGGCTAAAACAGTAAACATAATTCAAGTGTGTTGGTTAGGTTATTGATAGAATTAGTTCCATAATGTCTGGCTTGCAGCAGGGAAGCTACAGTATGCAAGATAGTCTGAAATGATCCCAGATATGTAAATAGAATAAAACAATTGTGTATATTCCCTCCCTCCTTTTGAAATAGTCTCACAGGAGCCATTAATCATAAGCCATGACCTAAAAAGGCGCTAACACAAACTTTCTGAGAAGGATCAAATTTATATTAACATCGTCATTGCCAAATTTAGTTGTATTTCATTATGCGCTATCTTGACAAATGTATTTGCCTGCTTTTAATGAAGACCTCAACATTTAATAGTTTTATTTCATGCATATTAGAGCATTATTATTACAGTTTTTGATAATTGTTATATACTGTAATGACAAAACACTGAAGTATTTCACTGCTGTGTCGGAATTATGCATGCATTTTGAAATGGGCTCCATGGTGAATGAAAACAGTAAGATGGGAAAAATACAATTTGTTTAGGTAATATGGTAAAATGAGATTTGATAGGTTTTGTATATGGCTTTAAAGAGAATGCATTACAGAGATACATTACTTTTGTATTCAAGGCATATAGTGTTGTCTTTGCACAAATAGGCCACACAAAATAATTGAGTTTGAATTGGTTATGCCTGAGGCAAAGTGCTAAAACAAATCTTTAAATGGAATTCATTATGGGCAAGGTTACCAAACCCAGGTGTCACTGAATTCATCTCTCAATTTGACCTGATTTAGAAAGATCAGTCATAACTGAGACGGGAACAAAATATGACCAACACATTTTTTTAAATCTACATATTGAAACACAGTGCTGCCTTCTGCGCTGAAGACATATTGTCAATATTGGATAAGATTAGGCCAGTGGTTTATTTACAAAATGATAGTAAAAGGCTTTACACATATTTTAATATAGTTTACTGTTTTTTCCTTTGGGGATATTGAAACACAAATTGCTACTGATTGCTAATATGCTTCTGATTTATACTAGTGGATAATCACATCCCCCCTGTATACAAACCTTGGAAAAAACACTGAAAAATATTCAAAATGACGAAGGGATTGCACTGCCAAAAACACCAATAAGTAATTTCCTGAAAGAGAGCAATTTCGATCTGTTTGTTTCTCCCTTCAAAAAGTATTTTGGCTGAGAAAATATGAAAGGGCTATTTCTAAGAGCCATGCATTATCGTGGTGCAAAGGTTATATGACACTGTTGTCGTGAACTACACAGGTTGATAACACTTCCCACCATGCATTTTTCTATTGGTTAAATGGGGAGGAATACATCTGATGAGATGACAAGCACAATATGGAGACACAGGCTAGACCCAGTGCATTCTTGTGGTTATTTACCTGGTGGTGGTGTTACAAGTTTCAGACTCATTTTTTCTCTGTCACTTTCAATCAACAACTCCCTTCAAAAATCTACCTTTGAGTTGAAATAAAAATAAAAATGCTAAAACTATTAAATATGAAAATATTCTTTTGATCATTGCCCAGGATGCAGTTTATGTTGTTAATTTTTTTTTTGCTTCTTATTTTGTCCTTTGCAGATTGACCCTAAGGTTGCCTTTCCCCGTCGCGCCCAGCCTAAGGTAAGAAAAACGCCCGTCGTTAACCTGTAGCTCAAATGAAGCTCTTGTTGCGTCCACTGTGTGGATGGTTTGCACACCTTGTCTCATTTCATTTGTAAAGAAGAACCACCTGGTTGACCCTTGTTTGGGTTTCTGCTCATTCCTATTCCACTGAAACAAAGCGATTACACCGGAGAAGGCATATTAGACTTGAGCGACTAGCTAATGAGGTGTGTTATCTTTTCCCTTCAGCTTTTCCCAGGCTAATTTCTGGTCGTAAGCAGTTCCATTGATACAATCAAATATTCAGTGTGTGCAGATGGTGGTTTGGTGCAGGCACGGTCTTTGTGGAGCTGCCCTATGTCACCTCCCAGCATTTATTGGTAAATAAATCAGTTCATTTATCAGATAAAACAGTAATACAAAAATACAACTAGGCTCGTACAAGTACAATGCACCGCTATTCAGCATTGCTATTGGGGCTTTTCCCACCTAAACTTGGTGGAAATCGATAATTATTTTCTTCCCAGTGGATCAGAGAGAAGCATTGTTACAGAATAGTTCAGGTTTCAAATGAGGAATTGGCAGCGAAAGGTTTGAAAGCCAGAGCGCATGATGTCTTAAGGATATTGGCGTACAGTTGAGAAACCACCAGCCATTCCCCAATTTTCTTAATATGCCAGCCAGTGTGTTGCTTTAACCTTTAACTCTTCCGCACCTTGCTTCCAAATATTACCTAAAATATAACGATAGTTAGGCGATAGTTTGTGTATTCTTTTGGGGGGCTTTTCGACAAGAGAGAAAAATTACCCTCCCATCAAAGGCATAGCTACAGTATGCTGCTTATTATTTTAAATCCATAACAACAACATGCTATGTTTAGCAGAGAGACCAAGGCTTGGAATTGGAATATGTTGAAATTCACTGAATGTCACAGCTTTTTACAACATTCGCCTCTATGATATAAAAAGCTGTAAAGATGTACAGTAGTGTAGGAAACATCTTTTGAAATAAATGAGGTGGGAAGCAGGTGGCATAAAGGGTTGATTGTGTTTGGTTTTGTATTTAGCAAGAGAATGTGGATTACAAAGGGTCTCAAAGCAAATAGATCAAGCCAAATAGATTACGGTGTATTGCTTTCTAGTTCATGTTGAAGCGATTTAAGACTTTCAGCAGCACTACCATTCCCATTTGGAAAGTCTAGCCTTATTTGCATTGGTTTTCTTTTGTCCCACCGTTCCATCTACAGTCTGCCTGCCTGGCTGCTTATGCAGAATTGAATAGGCTTCTTTTCCCGTTTGAGAAGGCTCAGCTTGGCAGGTGTCTCTGTGTCACAGGGTTTGGAATACATGAGAAATATGTGAAGAGAGCAATCAGTATTCATATTCCCATGGCTAACTATGACCTTATGAATAACCCAGGCAATGACTTTTTCTTCTGTAAATGCTACACAGCAAAATGGTTGCACTATACAGTATTAAAAGAATCTGCATTTGCATAGCCATGGTAAAAACGCTATGAAATAAGGATAAGGGTTCATGCTCCAGCAGATGGTGTCTTTTGAACACTGTTTTGTTATCAAAAGAGTGAGAAACTCTGTGAACAGTTAGCTAGCATAAGCATTATGCAAAACTGGCCTTGAGGTAAGCCAAATATAATTATAATCTAGTCAGTAGACATTTTGTGCTTTCAACAGGTGTTTTTTTGAATTGTTACATATTGTCGTGTGTTTTGAAGGTCAGATAAATGGTTACCAATACGCTATGTAGCCTATGTAGGCAACTGACATTCACAAATTACTTGTTGTTTTATGCTTTTTTTCTTAATGTAATATATTTATACTCATCAGCCAGGGCCAGTCAGAGCCAGTTACTCTTGCCTTGAAAGATGGGTGTTCAGGACGTCCATGCACTTTTTTGTGATTTAATCAATTTACCCTTTGCTGTGACCAGCCGCACCAGAGCACTGGCAAAGGGTGCACAGAGGAGATAACCACAGGCATTGTCTGTCATTGAAAAGATGTCAGGGTGTTAGGGAACTGCCACACGAGCGGCGATAAATCCAAGTCATAAATAAGACAAGGCGCAGCGTGACAGAACGCCCTCATTAGCGCAAAAAAAAAAAATGTTTCTCAACAAAACAGCTAGATAAATAAACAAATACACCACATAAATATCGGAGGCTATGCTTACAGGTCACATCAATTGTAGTCCTGCACAGAGTTGGCTCTGTCTGATTGACAGACGAGGATAAATACTGACGGTGTAATGCAAGTGCTTTACGCACAATCATCTGTGCCTTGTCTCCCGTTAGCCGTTCAGCCTGGCTGGGCTCAAGCCATGGCATCATTCAATAGGCAGGAGCTAGTAGCCATAGAATGCCAGCATTTTGAATAACAAGCATATTTCATCATTTGGTTCAGCACCAGAGCAGGGGGACAGCAGGGGAAAAAAGATCTGTTCGTAATCCATTACTTTATTTGTCCGAATGACTACATTTTCAAAACTAACTATTAGTAAGGACATTGAATATGTGGGCATGCAGGGAGTATTCTATTTATCAGCCACTCATTCATTGCTCTATTTATTTTGTCGATGCTAAAGATCTCGCTTGCATTTAACTTCTAGATGAGACAGTTTTATCCGTGGGACACTGCACATTTATTTAAATTGTTAACATCTGTGTCAAATGGCCAATGTGCCAATGTGTCCAATTGGCTTCTAAAATAAAATCTTGTCACATTTGATAAATCTGATTATACTCATACTTCATGACTGTTGTCTCTACATACATCACTATATTTAAGGGAGAGAACAGGGGTGACCACATTTGACCTCATGCATTTAAGATAATAAATATTGTAGATTATTAATTGAACTGGATGACTGGTGGGGTTATGCTATGTAGTGCTATCTGTGGTGAGGGGGTGGGCGGTCTTGGTCAGATGGAAGCATGCGAACAGGGGCTCTGTTTCCCAGAGAACTGAAGATGACGGCTGCCAACTTTGAGAAAAATTAAGTTCTTGGCCCGTTGGCGTCATCACCGGCGATGCTGTTGGTGTTGTTTGCTGTTGTATTCCATCGTGAAGTCACAGGCAACCACAGCATGTCCCAGCATGCTTTTAATTGCCAGTGGGACTGCAGGCCCTTCAGTGGGAGATGAGTTCTGATGGCTTGTTATGGAAATGAAAGGGAACAGAGGCAGCCATTCAGCGAGCGGCTGCTGTAACCCTTTCACGTCCGGAGTAGATCACAAAGCACCTGCGTTGTAGGCCATCACTAACAGGTTGTTGCCACGGCGGTAGAAGTAGCACAATAGATCGAACAAATGGCTCTGACAACACTACGACGAGCGTCCATTAAATAGCCGCGTTTGTTTACGATGACAAAACGCCTTGAGACGAGCCTGCCTGCTTTAAAGCTGCGTTTATTACCTGCAGTGGGGAAAACGGCCAGGCTGGCCGCGCTGTTGCTTTGCCTTGCTAGCAGGAAGTTCAGGGCCATCAAACAAAACTCCTGTCAAACAGCTGTCAGAAAACATAGTCCAGCTCCCGGCTTCGCTGTTTAGGGTCCTCGGCAGGGCTGGGCTCTGCCCGGGGGCTGTATGGCTAGGGCTCTTTTTTTTCTTCTTCTATTAAATACCTTGCCCTCTCTGTCTCTCTCTCCCTCTGTCTCTCTCTCTGTCTGTCTCTCTCTCCCTCTCCCCCCTCTCTCTCTCTGTCTGTCTGTCTGTCTGTCTGTCTGTCTCTCTCTCTCTCTGTGTTTCACTCTCCCTTCTCTCTCTCTCTCTCTCTCTCTCTCTCTCTCTCTCTCTGCTGTAAGTAGTCCCAATGCTTCGTCCTCTTGTCTTGTCTGCATCCCACACCTCTCTCTGAGGGACTGTGTGCTTAATGTTCTCACCTTCAGGGAGGCTCTCTGGTGTATTGTGTTGCTATAGAGTTGTGTTATGAGGGGGAGCACTTCTTGCCACCTTCTCTTTTTAATGAAGTCCAATGATAACAATGTGCACGGTATGGATTCTCTTTCCTGTGCATGTCCGTTTGTGTGTTCCAAACAGACCGGAAATGTTCAATGTTTTCACTCTTCATTCTTCATTTTTTATTTAGGAAACTTCCTGTATTTCTCTTCTTTATTTGAGCCGGTCCTCAATGCTCTCTTTATCTTGTATATGCCCTAATTTGGGTATTTTTTTCTGTCTTTTCTGGTTTACAGACCTTGTTTGTGTGCAATTGCTGCCTTCCATGTTGCACAGTTATTCACTTTTGGTTTAGCATTATGATATTTGCAATCTGGAAATTATCTTGATTTTAAGCGACACAGCTCACTGCTGGGAAAATGAAACCCCCATAGCTGCCAAATCCTTTCAATGTCCCTATGAGTTTATTAAAAGAACCAGCTTCTCTCTTTTGAGCCCAGATCTGCACAGCTGCATGCGTCTTGGGCAAGGGGGGGGGGATTCAAGGACAAAAGTCCTTAATGTAGAGATGGGTCTATCAGTGTTCAGCTTCATAGTATCTGACAACAATCCCTCACAAATATTTGTACATTGAAAAACGAGGCAAATTATTTCTCATAAAAAAATAAATCTCTCATTTTTTAATATCATTTCAAGCCATTTGGTATACACTAGCCAATATGCAGTGTATTGTCACATAAATGATAGGAGAAAGAAATGAGATGGCACAAAGTGAAGCCCATTAGCCCGAACCGGCATTTCACAGCAGAGCACATGGCATATCGCCTCATTACCGCTGAGCGCCCAAGATATACCCTCAAATAAATATTCTGTATATTTCCTGGTTGCCTCAGTAGAAGTGCACCGTCGAAATGGGTTTTTCACCCCAGACAGAAGCAGCATTGGCTTTCTACTGACACCGAGAAACAATCCAATAGTTGGAAAAGAAACTTCGATCAAGACGGGGGAACGGTGACAAGCTAGCTAGATGGGATTTCTTCACTGTCACTCTGCTCTCAACCCATGACAAAACAGACGTGCGTAACCCACACAAACAAACCCTCCTTAGAAGACGGGTGACATGAGCAGGCCTTCTGTTTGTTTGTATAGTTTTATTTGTCTTGTTTAGTACTCGTGCTAATGGCTGCTGTAGCAGAGGCGTACTGGACTGGATAGCAGCTAGTGGAACTGCTGCAGGCTAATGACGTGGCCAGAGCACAGACTGTATGTATGAATGACTGTTTGTCCGTTGGTCAGACACAATCACCAACAGTGACCCAGTTAAGGGCTATAGGCACAGCGTCGCTCGGTTGATGTGCAACTCACGTGCTGTTAAAAAAAAATGTTCCTAGAGTTTAATGTGCTTCGTAAAATAGGGAGGGGTTTTCCCAACGACTCCACATCAATCTAGTTAATATCGTCTTTACAAAAAAATTAGCATTTTTCTCATAAAAAACACAAAATACTATATATATATATATATATATATATA
>JAODOY010000006.1:2372635-2390886 GCA_025399855.1 Forbesichthys papilliferus | reverse complement strand
AAATAGAGAGAGAGAGAGAGAGAGAGAGAGAGAGAGAGAGAGAGAGAGAGAGAGAAATAGAGAGGGACAGAGAGACAGACAGAGGGAGAGAGAGAGAGAGAGAGAGAGAGAGAGAGAGAGAGAGAGACAGAGAGAGAGGGGGAAAGAGAGACAGACAGAGGGAGAGAGAGAGGGGGAAAGAGAGAGAGAGAAATACAGAGGGAGAGGGAGAGCAAAAGAGAGCGGTCAAGACAGAGATAGAAAGAGATGAAAAGAGAGAGAAAGGTGAACACATTCATTCGAGCTCAAGTGCATGTGTGCGGCACGCACACACACACACACACACGCACAAACACACCAAACACAAACCGCACACATCTCCGGGGTGCAGCCGGAAGAATTTGATCTTTATTTAAATCCCTAAATTATAGCTGATTAAAAATGCATGGAGTGGCGTTTATATGAAAGCTGGGTGCTGTGCAGGCTGGCCTGTGATGTCTAATTGGTCTGAAGGTTGCCAGCCCTTTGAACAAGTCAGGACGGGGAAATGCTCCCTGTTTGTGTTCTCAGAGTCAGGATGGAAGTGTTTACCAACCTCCAGTAGCCCCACCCCCCATGCCCCTATGTAACTGACTCACATTCAGGCGTAGGAACCCCACAGGAAGCAACTGGCGTAAAGGGCTAACCTGTGATTTTGCCATATAGATAAATATCAGTGTACGGACAAAATGGATTCCATTATTTTGTAGACCACATGGAGTGGGACTCACTTTTCCAGGTCATGTGTTGTTTTTAAACAACTCAGGCGTGTGCGTGTGTGCGTGCGCGTGTGTGTCTGCGTGCGACGTGCGCGCGTGCGCGTGCGTGCCGGTGGCAGCTGTGACAGCAGATTTCCATTTGGAGCAGCTCCTCGCCCCTTCAAGCTGTTTTTTCAGCATCTGGAAAATGATGTGAGCGTCTAATGCCAGATTCACACTGGAGGTCCACTAGACGCTCTGCTCACGCTGAGTGTGTGAGAGGGCCTATCACTCTTTCCTCTCCTCTTTTTTTTTTGTTATATCCCCTTGCCGGCACGCCCGCCCGCCCAGACAACGGCACTTCTCGCAACACCCCTCCCGCACACACACACACACACACACACACACACACACCCTACAAACACACACAAACGCACAAGAAGACATGCCGCTCAATGGCAGGGGCTCCCTGCAGCCCCAAAGCATGGAATACCACATTTGTTTGTTTACGCCGCGTTTTCTTTCCCTGAACTCTATTAACATTTATATTGCAGCTGAAGGTGTTGGAAGTTCCTCCCGCAGCGGGGCTGTGCATGTGTGCGTGTGTGGGTGTGTGTGTGTGGGTGGAGAAAGAGGGGAGGGGTGGTGGTATGGAGGTGTTGTCGCTGCTTAGATGAGAATGAGCTTCAGTCTAGCTTTCCAGACTTGGGTGTTTATACCTGCATTATCCGGCTCTTCCTGGACTGGCCCCCTTTTTCCATTCTCGCTGTTTTGGTGTTTTATTTTATTCCTTTATTTATTTATTTATTTATTTATTTATTTATTTATATCAGGTTCATATCGTCGTTTTGCCCGGCTCGACTCCTACGTGACTCTTTAAGCTTTTATCTCTCCCCCAAGGTAAATTGATTGCTCTTGGAGGAGGGGGGGGGTTGGAGAAAGTGTACTGGATTGGCCGCGCTGATTGGTCATTAGCATATGAATGGAGGGGAGACGGCACTCAATGTCAAAAGGAAGAGGAAGTGTTATGGGAGACATCAACAGGACATCTGTTGTTCGCATGATTTCTCACAAGTTTTAACACGTTCCCGTGTGCCAATCCGCGGCCGCATTTACAACCAGCCAATTGAATAGCAGCACACTGCCAGAGCTGCCTTTTGTGTTGATACCAAAGTATGGTGGAGGACACATACAATAAATAAGGACACTTATCTCATCCTGAGGTCAGTGCGTACACTACCCACATGCACACACGCACACAAACATAGCAAGGGTGTACAGTACAGCCGTGGGCTGCTGCACAAATGATATTAACGCTATGCACAGTGGCTTGACAATAACTTTCTTTATATCTGTATATGTGCTTGTGCATCTACAGTACAATATCATCTTCAGCTCCAGTCAACGACCTGGCAGCAGCTATGATTTACAATGATGTTTCCTAAGCATATTATCTATAAAAACACATCATGTTAATATGCTCAATCAATGGTGCACATTGTCATAGGCCTAATTTAATGAATGAATAACATAAGTGATAATTGTTTCTACACAGGCTGCAAGCGCTGTTGGCATAGAAAGGAAACTGAGAAAAATGATTCTCGATGACCTTGATGTTAGCCGTTTGTTTATTTATTTCCCTATATTTTTATTTAGAGCACATATGTACTGAGGTGGAGTCTGAATTTTAAGTTTGACTTTGCTAATGTCATTGACACAGTGTGCTCTTTCGCTATTAAAAGGATGCACCTAGAGGAAGGTGGCTTTAGCCTTGTCTATTACTGCAAAATGAGGTGTTTATTGTTGTTTCACGCCGAACTTCCAGGGTCTGTCTGAAACTGGAATGTCTTTGTATAACACAATTCATTTCCAAACTTTCCTGGTATCCAAAGAAAACACCATTTGGTGTACAAGTTACATTCTCCCTAAAATTGCCTATAGCATAGGTACTAAATGTACTGTAATTAAACTGTATTGTACTACTGTAATTACTGTAATACTGTAAATAGTAAATGTTTGTATTCAAACAGGTCTTCATCACAACACCATGAAAATGTATAAACGTACTGAATTATATTCCTGTTAGCATGTCTTAAGAGCCTTCTCAGTAATACTTCTATAATTAAAGTGGAATAAAACATAATTTGGCATTTGTATGGTCGTGTTTGACAAAGATGTAGAAGATATGAATGTCTTGATTAACATCATCATCATTACTTGGGATGTATTGTTAGGTGTAGTGGACAGTCATAATGAACACAGTCACATATTTAGTTTTCCTGCTCTTACCTTCCTGCCAGGAGCTATCCTTCCATCCTTAAAGTTCACATACCAGGACACACACTCATGCACGCACGCATGCACGCACACACACACCCACACACATACAACTGACAAAACATAAATGCTGAATTAGCAAGGTGGTGTGCTGTTCTGGACTTCATTCATTGTGTGATGGTGACCTTAATTATGGCTGCCAACAGCTAACTGTGTTGCAGTCCTGACAAGATTTGGATCAGCTTGACGTACTATACCAAACAGCCTCTGTAGCCAACATACTGCAGAACTGGAAGTCTTTAATGGGATTCTAATGTGATGTTATTAAAAAATAAAGTGCTGTTAATGTTACATAGCTCCTGGCAGTATAGAAAAATCACTGAGAAGGTGTGTGCGTGCCGATTGATCTTTATCTCTGTGATTATTATGGGGCACTGGGTAGGAAGGGAATTCAGCTTGATTAAAGTTGATTAACTTGTTAAATGCACAGAAGCGCGATTTAGCTAAACGTAGCACTCGTGTTGATTCAGAGACTGTGCTATATAGGTGATCTGCCCTGTCCTCATCTAATCTGATTTGCATGCCAGAGAGAATTATGTAATTGTCATTTATTCTGAACAAAGAAAGATTTGCTTGTTGAAAAGGAGGGGTTTTCATGTAGAACTGTGTGTCTAAGCCTGTTTCCTGCAGCTCTCAGCTGCCTACGGTTTGGCCACTGCTCAGGCAGACTGGAAGTGACGCTTGTGTTTGTATGCATGTGTTTTTGCTCCACGCGTGCAAAATGTGCAGAGTGGCGCGTGATAGCTTGGCACATGCCTTACAACAGGGGGATATGTTGGAGGTTTCTCAACTCATTCACGTGTCACATTAAATCTCCTTTTCTAAAGCATGTAACCCTACTGTGATTATATTGGCACAAGCATAAAACTCTGAAATTATTACACATTATTTGGCAGTACAACATTGCTATAACGATTGACAATAAAGATTCACCGACTGTTTAGCCGGAAACGATAATTACGTGATAATACTAAAACTAGGAACAATGTCCACATAATGTCTAATTACTAATCAATGTATTTCTTCACATGCTGTCAATGGGATATTATTGTGCATGCAAACATAATATATTTGTGTGCAGTTAGGGTGTGTGATTTGAGTAGAACATAAATTATTGATTGATGGATGCCACAAGCCTTTTCAGTTGTTACTCAACAGCGAGGCGCCAGACTCAGCATTCTCCCCATAGTCATGCATTTAACAGTGTGATTGCATAGGGTATGCAAAAGGCTTAGCAATACCTCCATTCCAAATCCTCCTCTGTCTGTAAATGTGTTTGTACTGCTAACAAAAGGAGTGTGAACGCATTTGAACAACTTGAGTATTTGGTCATAAAAAGCCCGTATGCTCTCTTCTAATTGCCTGGAAGTTAACTTCAGAAGAAATGGATAATTTTTTTGCTGCGCTACATTAACATACTGCTGCTTCGCCGACTACCAGCGCCCCTACACAACAGCAGCTGCCTTCAAAAGCCATCTTTAATGAAAAGATTACATTGATATTTAAGGTTGCAGTCCGCAATAGTTAAGGAAATTGTACACACCTCCTGGTGGAAATTGAATGGGCGATAACTATGGAATTTGTGTAATATTCAAATAAATAATACAGATGACATTCATTCTTCAAAAGGGGAATGGAATTGGAAGGACACAGAAAACCGAAAATGCTTCAGGCCTGGGGTGCATGGTGCAGCGAGGCAAACATTGTTTTTCTGACATTTCAAGGCGTTAAGTTGATGGGAAAATGTTGCACAACTTACAGAGAGTGCAACAATACAGTGTTACAGCATATACAGTACTTTCCCACATGACTAGTTTTACAAGTAATACAGTAGTAGTAATGTATGCTCAGTTGGAACCACAAACACCGTAGATGTAACAAATATCCAAAGGAATAATGGTGTATGTTCAATCTGGGTCAGTCCCACCCTGGACGAGAACATGGCTCCCGTGTAGAGAGCGTACGCTCTGCAAGGACTCTGATATACTTCACCAAAGCATCCTTTGAGGTGTCGGAGAGTGACGTATAACTCCCCTTCGCTAACCAGCTGACCACAGTTACATGTGCATAGGCCTGTTGTTGGGCGATTTATTGGCGCAGAATGAGTTGCGATAAAATTTGTATTGTCAGAATCATGTTAACAATGTTGTTCTGCTATTGTCATGTGACATCAATTGGACGTTATGATTGGTTAAACCAATTTCATTGCTTGACTAAGGATTAAAAATATGCCTTATGCGAAAAAAATGCAAAAAGCAACACATTTTCACATTCATTCTTCCAAACGTACTGTAGGCTGGAATTATGCAGTCGTCTGGAAAAAAACCTATTGAAACCTCGTGGAACTTTTACTTTTCGCTGTCTGCTCTGTGTGTGTATAAATGTGTGGGAGCAGCATAACATGGCTAATTCCTTATGTCAGTATTCCTTATGGCAATATTATTGACGTCTGAAAAATTATTGAGGTTATATCCATAATATTGCACAATAAGTCGATATAATAATTATTGTGACAGGCCTACATGTGCACAGTATAATTCACACAGTAAGTCAGTATACTAAATGCTAAAGTTAATTGTATCCCATCCTCAAATTCAAAACGAGACCACCTGAGAACACGTGGTGTTGACTCAGACTCCTGTATTGCACTCATCAGATGCTCATTTCTGGGTCGTGTGTGCAACATTTCAATTGGTCGATAAATAACGGTTTGGAGGGGAACAACAATATGCTCTGTCATCCACCACCATTGTAGTCCCTCGCTGTGCGTTGCTCAGGTATGACCCGAGCCGGTCTGGCTGTGAGGCTGAGACCTGTGTATAAAGACCAGCGGGGGCCAGGTGAGATGGTTTGTTCCGCTCACCACTCAATGGACTTGTTTCATTGGCACGTCGCTGGAGGTCAGCAGTAACTAACAGCCAGAGCGGCAGGAGAGGAGCCCTGCGACCCAGCCAATGACACCATAGGGGCGGGCGGGCCAGCGGGCCGGGCTACGGGCATTTACGAGTTTGTATCCCGGCAGAGGAGAGTTTCGCGTCTGTGGACAAATCCATTTGACCGTAGCGTTTCACAGCGCCGTTGTGTGTCTGCGTTCCACTTTCCACTACAGTAGAACTTAAAAACAGCATATAAAAATTGTATTGTTAATTTGCCCCACAATACGTTTTTTAAAAGCTTTTCCCCCACTGGATATTCTTCTACTACACAAAGTTCTGTTCTAAAGTGCACCCACCCAGTTGGCTTAATAGGTTAACGGTTCCGCCATTATGAAGCAGATTATTGGCTCTTTTGGGGGCGGGTTGGGATGTATTCATACAGTCGCCATCTTTGGTGTTCTGGGCTTCTCTTATAGATTCGGAACACATGCAGTGGTCTGTCTCCTCTGTACAATGTCTCTGGCATCTCAAGAATAGGACCAGATCCCGTCAAAGGAAGAAGTACTGCAGGTATGGCGTCGCCACTTAAAAGTGGTTTATTTTTTTTCGACAGCCCACTCCTTCTGAGGAAATGAAGTGGAGAAACCAACAATTGAGTGGCGATCAGGAGGCTTCTTGTTTGTTTTTGCCACTGTGCTCAGGGGCAGCGATGGAAGATTTGGAGATGTGGAGTAGATTGCTGAGGAGCCTATTTCCACTGCAGCTGAGGCCTCCACTAGCCCAGAAGCGCTTGATCTAATTCAAAAGATGAGAGAACAAAATATCCTCTACCACATAAAAGCCAGACTTTATGTCTTCCCTTCCTCTTTATCCCCTGCCTTTCCATTCCCACTCCCCCCTTCCTCCCCACTTCCCTATCACCTCCGGACAGAGCTAGCTTGGGGCATCAAGGACAATGCAAAAATATTGTAGCGTATAGCCGCACAGGCAGCCAAGGAGAGAGCAAGAGCAAACTGTCAGCGGTTCTTATGACATGATATCTCGCCGCGATCGTTGCACAGCCTGCTTTGCCATGCATTACCTGCTGCTAAATGAGCGCTGGGTAAACGAACGCCGGCCCTGGTGGCTGGGTGCTGGCAGGGTCGGCATTGCTTGGAAGCTATTCCCTTGCCATGGAGGACGACTTGGATCAGCCACGTTGCTGAGCTCAACGGAGCAGCTAAGAATTATTCCACTAATTTCTGGCTTCCTGTGAAGCATGACACAAAAAAAGAAAGAAGAAGAAAAAAAAAGAAGAAACGCAAGTGTTTTATGCTCTCCCATTCCCCCTTGTGAAAGGAACCGAGAGGCTAGAGTTTAGAAGTCATTCAGCAAACAATCACCACAATGAATGTTAATTATATCAATTAAGTGGACAACCCTTGTCAGGGGGGACGGAAAACACTGTGTTAAAGCCTTGCTCGTATAATTCAACAAAGAGGAGAAGGGGTGCAATTGCTAATAGAAAATATGACCGTTATTTAAAAAAAATGAAGTTAAGGTTTTACCATTGCTGTGTTTAATCTGCCATTTTAAAACCATTATGTGCATGGACATCAAGACATTGCCTGAATTGATACTATACCTTTCTTTCTTGGATGCTTTCCTTATTTTTGTGACCACTTGTTAATGTATTTTAGGGATGATGATATTCAATGAGATGCTAATAGCTAGCAAGCAGCCTGTAGGGTCATGTGTTGGAGTCATTATAGAGAGACCATTATCAGAGATGTTAAACCTAGCTTTCCCCTCCAGTGCTAATCATTGGTCACAGTTTTTGTTTCAAAGAAATGGCATCAATATCAGATGAACACCAGCCTCTTCCCAAAGCCAGCCAACATCCACTATAGGTCTTTGTTTGGAAATGTTTATCCATTCTCTTTCATGACTAATCGTTCAATGTAAAATGCTGCTTTAATATTCAATGCAATTTCCTTATAGTAAGAAAGAAGACATTATTGTTCATGAGTGATTTATACGATCTACCTGGGGGCAAGATGATGGTCGACTACCAACCAAAGCTCTTCTGTAGCCACACACTGTACCGGAAGATGCATTTGTCAGTGGAGGGCTTGTTGTTTAGCCTGGCCTCTCTCTGTGTGGCACAGAGCCAGGGGCAGAGAGGTGGCAGGAGATAACCAATGGAGCAAAAGGGGGCACTGCCAGTGGGGTCCAGCCCTGAATATCTTTAAATGAGGGATTGCAGTTTTCTTGTTCAAGAGATGGTTATCCGAAACACAGATAATAATCATTTGGTACTTTTTTAATTAAGGTAACGGTACATAAAGAGGGGGCCCACTGCAGAGCACAAGTTGCTAAGAGATGTGTCTTTTTGCGGAACAAAAAATAAACTATAAGAGTACAATCAATATAAACAGTATGCCTCATACTGTGTATACTCAAACCATCAGTGAGGGATTCTTTTATCATACATGATATCATGTAGCTGTACAAGCTTGAGCTTTTCTTTGAGCTACTACTCCATGTTGGAGCAGGTTGGCATATCTGCATTACGATGAGACAGAAATAATATTGACTTTTGTCTCTACTCACTATACTGTCGTACACAGTATTTGTCCCACTGACAGTCATTAATTTGAAGAAGAATGCATAGTGAGAGGCTTTTCTCTGTTTCGCATCTGTCAAATACTCATTATATAGAGGTTTGTGGGAAAACAACCCTTTACGTATCTAAGAAACCACAGCTTTATTAAATGTCCCTACTTTTTAGAGAACACAACCCAAACACCAGTGGTAAACTTTCTTGTTGCCATCTTGATCGTCGGTTGGTAAAATTCCGTCATACTCTATTATTCACTGTCATAATTTTTTTTATGATGACAAAGGGATTTTTTTATGATCCCTTAGTTTACAAGGCAGCGTCCATTTAGCAGGACAGAGTGAGATTGATTAAAATAAAAACATCATATATAAATGTAGTTTACTCATTTCAGAGAGATTAACAAAACTATGCCAATGCATTTATTTTTTGGTTTTAAAAAAGATATTCAAATGTTGGAATGTCAAAATATTGGCTGCCGTATGCTGCATGAACCTGAAATGAGTGGCTCCTGCAAGCCACATACTGTATGGCAGTAGTCCTAGTGGTTCATTATCCGAAGTATTGGTGGGGCAGATATGTACAGTAGTGTGATGATCGATCAAGTTTAACCAAATCCAAGTCTTCTAGTTACACTGTGCTGCTGCACACAAACGTGTTAGATATCGAAACACAAACAGAACATGTTATTACTTTGGGGAGAACCACAGTAGTCTTAAAGTAGGCTTCATATTCTTCCACGACAAAAATGTTAGATTATTTTCCATACCGTAGTATTATTGATTGTGTGTCAGTGTGTGTCAGGTTTCTTGTGAATTTCCAATCTTTCAAACAAGCAAAACAAACTTTCCTCTCTTCTGCGCATCTGACAGGCAAAGTTTCAGTGCCTGTATCGGCACAACCAGCTATATTTACACTGATGGGCGCACGTACGTGCATTCATAGAAATAAAACCAGGATGTCATGACAACTATAGTAGGCTACAAATCCTTGTAATCTTTTGGCTGTTAAGTCAACGATTTATCCATAAGCAGAGAAAACACTTACGTGTAGGCCTTATTTACATCTGGCTTCAGAGTCGCTGGCCGATTGACTCGCATCAATGCATCTCAGCGAGGGACAGTGGAGGCGCCTTCCAGAGTTCTCAATATTTGATTTGACCGTAGTTGGTGTGGATTGCAGCGCTAGTTTGGTTTAACATGCAATTTAAGGACTATGAAATCGACCTCTCTCTTTAGGACTGCTAGGTCGCACTCGGTGTAATCTGTCAAACTTCTGTCATTATTAAAAAATATTCAGTCACTGATATTTGGTTAACGCGACCACTGTTAGATTTTTGGAGAGCATTACACATTAGCAGTGTTTTTGTTTTTCAAAGCACCACCGACTTAATATAAAGGGATTAATTTCAATGTTCCGCATGCTAAACATAGCTGCTATTCTCAAAACTGAATGGCTAACCTTCATCAAGGCATGCTGTGCCTCATAGCCCTGCAGTGAGTGTTAGATATTCAGTTGTGCTGCCAGCATATTGTCTAGGAAATTTGTTAAATGTTCATAAATTACTTACTCAAGTGTTCCATATTTGGCCGTAAGCAAGCATTAAATTAGCATAAAATTCATATTTTAGAACAGCTCTTAAGAGCACTTTTGGAATTGTCCATTTCTCTTATTTGCCTCCGAAAGGTTTGCTTAATGCTTGGGCTGTTCCTACTGATCACATTCAGGGGCTCATTGAGATTGCAGTGTGAATGTGCTGCTTGGGTATGGGCCCATGCATCTCCAGGGCTCTATAATCAGCTTTAAGCTTCTGCTATCAATCTTCATAAGTGTAGAGGGTTGAAGAGGGAAGCACAGCTAATCAGCTCTAACTGGCCATGTTCATCCTGATTGTCACTACCACAGCAAGGCCATGTGTGACCAGTGTCCCATCTCAACCCATTTCCATAGGCCCCATCTATGGGTGGCCGGCTACTGTAGACTCATGATTTGGAGGGGGCCTGGTACTGTCAGTGAAAAGCCTTGTTAGTGTAATGTACCTTTCAAAGAGTGCAGCAGGAGTGGTGGTCTTGAATATAACACGTACAGTATGTGGGCTCGTCATGGAGAACGATGTAAAGTTCAGCCAAAGTTGTCATTAGCTTTGGACTGGTTCTCTCTCTCTCTCTCTCTCTCTCTCTCTCTCTCTCTCTCTCTCTCTCTCTCTCTCTCTCTCTCTCTCTCTCTCTCCTCATCTCTGTCCTAAAATGTTGACGGGTGTAATCCCATCTTGGTCCTGTCATGCCATGTTTGCATTAAGCATATTTTCTATACTTATCTCCTTTGCCCTAATTGTATTGTGATAATCAATTACAGATCTATTTCTGCACACCAGAGCTGAGATTGGACCACTTTTTCAAAGGAGGGGGGTGGTGGTGGTGTATGTGTGTGTGTTGGGGGAGGGGGGGGGGGGGTAGATGGAAGGGAGGAGTGAGAGACCATGGGGGAGAGGGAGAGAGTCAGTACACCTCCTGCCCAATAAAAGACGGCAGGGATGGCGGGGGGCCAGGGGGGGGGGGGGGGTTGGGAAACTGAGATGTACGTATGGCTTCATATTTACGTTCCGTTGGAGAGTCCGGACGCCAGACCAGACCTTGGAACGACAGAGCATGTCTGTTACTATGGCGACACTATCAGAGTGAAGGGGTGTAGAGGGTGGGGTGGTGGTGGGGGGGCTTTTACTTGGGCAGCTGGGTGAAGGCCTGGAAGCCGGCCTTTGAAGCCACCAGACGACGGATGGCCTGGAAGTGGCTCTCCAGCTCGACGTGGGGCCCCGGGAGCTCCACCTCCTGGCACAGCAGCGCCAGGATGGCGTTGCTGATCAGTTTCTCTTTATTCTCGGAGAACAGACCCTGTTTGTTTAGAGAGAGGAGGTGTGGACGCTTGCTTACTGGAGGTTTGACTGATTGGCCATGTCAACATTACTGTTACGTTACTGCATTCTGTTACAATGAAGGCAACCATGAGTACAATTCAAAATGGCCAAGGCAAGAATGTCCAGAATCTGTTTATTTTGATATTTAAAATCTGAAATTATTTTGGCTCCTGTCTCATGTCTACACACAAACACAATGGAGACCCTGAATGAACACACACACACTTACGTCTTGCGTGACTGCGTGAAGCACGCCGCTGTAGGAGATGTTAGCATTGAACCTAAACACGGCGTCTGCAAAGTTCCCATCTGCGGGAGACAAACAGGACACGAAACACAATAGAGGTGTGTGAGTTATTACACAAAGACGGCCGACATCACTGCCAGTTTCAGCCTCTCAGTTAGCTGCCAATCATTTCAACCTCTGAACAAAACCAAGCGTTCAGCACGGTGTGAAGTTTATTTTACGTTCAGCGATGTGTGTCAGTGACTTCATTTGATGCCTTATTTCAGAATGAGCCCGCAAACCTTTCACACGAAATACGCAATGAACGGCTTTAAATAAAAAAACAGGCTTACACTTTTGTATGTGGATTAACTTGTAGGGCAGCTAACACATTTCAAGAACGCTGCAAACGTTTCGTTGAGGAAATGCCCTGTACTCAGTACAACAAAAAGTTCACTGAACCCAGCAAACGTTCCACGTCCTGAACGCGCCGCGACCAACAGACTCACTAGGCGGCACAGCCAGGAACTTGAGGTGCAGGCTCTCCACCTCCTCGTCGACGGGCATGCTGAGCAGGCCCCAGCGCTGGCCCCTCTGGGTGGCGGCCATCTTGACACACACGTCCCGGTTGCCTGATGCTCGCACCCCATCCAGCAGGCTAGCTAGCAAAGAGTCCCTGCACACAGGAACCACACAGGAGCTTAAATACAAACTGCTGAAGAGGAATTGCACCCTAAATTGTGTGTTTTTTACTAAATAATAATAACAGGACTGCACTGGGATGAGAAACACAAATATTGACAAAATTCCTGTTTTTATAAAAACAAAATCAGGATTTTATGGTCTGATAATGGCTCTATATCAGTTAAAAATCGCCTTAGAACTTGGCTGGTGTCCAACAGTACTTATCTCCCGCTCGTGCACCATCAAATTGTTAACGTTAACAGGGTTCCTCTCTCAGCCCCGCCCTCACCTCCTTGACCACATTAGCATTGGGTGGAGACAGGCTCAGAGCTAGCTTGCAGTTACACTTTAACTTGGGGCTGCTCGATTATGAAACAATGAATCATAATCACGATTATTTTGGTCAATACTGAAATCCCGATTACTCATTGACTTTGGAAAGATGTTACTGTTACTAAGCTGTGAAACAAATGAACACCAGTACATTCAACTGTTAGATAATACTTTTCCCATTGATCATTGACCCCCCCCCCCGGAGTGGGGAACGTGCACGTCATTCAGAACACAAGACGAAATAACATTTTGCTTGCAAAACTTAATGTACAAAACAATATCTCGATTACATTGTTTTTCTGATTGTTAGTAGCCGAAATTGAAATTGCGATTAAAATACTATTGCACAGCCCTAAATGACCAATGAGGTCAGAGATACAGGAATGCAGAGGTTTCAACGACCGGAACTTATGCATTCAATCGTTGGAAAGATTGGGGGGGGGGGGGGATTTTCACCATTAATGCATACAGACTAGCGTTCCATGCAAGTCAACGGGGCGGTCTGTTGGTCATGTAACGGACAAGATCACATAGAAGGCCTGAAATGCTATATCTTATTATTCCAATATCTTTGATGATTTTCTTTGGGGGGAGGGGTCACGAGTTGAAGAAAAAAACAAATACTGTTTAAATATATTCTGACTAAGTCAAGTGAAGATTACTTACTGTATATAGCCCTTAGTCACAGTTCACATGGAAACAAACCACACCCCCCTTAACCTGCTCCTCCCCCAGAGGGAGAAATCCGCCCTTCCATGAGTACTATAAACTATAAAACAGGCATAAACAATAATACAGGCATATTACATACAATGTATGAGCTAAGTTGGGAGAAAGGCATCGTGCTCAAGGATGCTTACAGGTGAGCCAACTCCGGGGATTGAACCCAAAACCTCTGCGATGGGCGTCATGAGGCACGTGTGCACTTTACCTCTCCGTGGACGAGAAGCGCCTGATCTGGCCGCGGATGAACTCTACTGTAAACACCTGGGGGTTGTCGATGTCGCAGATGAGAGCAAAGACCTGGAGAATGATAGGCGGGGGGGCGGGGGGGGGGGGGGGGGTGAGATCAAGGGAGAGAGAGCGTCAGTGCACCATGATCCAACACGCTGGTGAGCCCCCCCCTCCACACAGGGGCAGTGTGTGCAGGCTGGCCCACCTCTTCAAAGGGCTTCAGGGTGACTATGTTGTAGGAGGCGGGGTCTCTCTCCACCAGACACGTCTCCGTCAGGGCCAGGATACGCTTCACCGGCTCCTGGGAGGAGAGCGAGCGCAGAGAGAGAAAGAGAGAGAGAGAGAGAGGGGTTGGTGTGTGATTGCGTGTGTGTGAGGTTGGATCAGGTGTGTGTGTGTGTGCGTGTGTGTGTGTGTGTGTGTGTGTGAGGTTGGATCAGGTGTGTGTGTGTGTGTGTGCGTGTGTGTGTGTGTGTGTGAGGTTGGATCTTTTGGCAGGTAGGCAAACAAGCGAAGCCTAATCTCATTATGAATGAACACAGCCAGTTTCTGACAAGTTAAACTGAATCTATTTGGAGAAATATAACTTGTAACATGACACATTGCTTCCCGTGAACAATATTGGTGTAACTAAGAGATTTGCTGTTAAGAAATATTTTTAAACACCTTCAGCCTGTCGCACATGCACAGTCAACACGCACATGTCCGCACGGCCTATGCATGACGACAATAACGTCACGTGCACAGTCAACACGCACGGCCTATACATGCATGACGACATTAACGTCACGTGCACAGTATGCCTGGGCCTTAAGAAAGCACCATCTTCTGACCGTGTGTCGCGGGGAGATCTTCTGCACCACGAACTCTGCCAGCGAGGTGATGCTCTCGTCCGAGCTGTACTTCCCCAGCCGGGCGCACACGAACTCCTCGAAGGTCAGAGCATCTTTCCTCATCCGTAGCACGATGCCGATGAAGTTCCCAGCATGCTCTATGGCACTGCGGATGAAGTCGTCGCGGTGCTCCGAGGCAAACAGGTGCTGTGCGTCAACGAAAACAGAAAACGATGTTGAGTCACAAGATGCCACGCACACACACACACACACACACACAAGTTAACTACCATCATTCTTACACTTGAATGTCGCCCTGACGTGAAGTCGGAAAAAACTCGAGGAAGATTGCTGATATTTTGAACTGGATCAAAACAAAAACATCTCTCTTCAATCATAAGCTCCGCCCCACACACATTTAACACACATTGCCAAGGCTGGGATAGTGTTGTGTGGTGAGGTCTGCACCACTCTATTTTTGTTTACAGAGCCAGGGATGTGTGTCATCGACCCCACCTTTAACAGTGTAAACTAATAGTAGTGTAGACAACTATCTGGCCACCGGGGGCAGAGTTGGCCAAAAGTGGGTTCAAAGTGGGTCTACAGTGGGTCCTACCATAGGATAGGAAGACTATCAGCCAATTATGTCTCCCAAACACACACACACACACACACACACACACACACACAGCCTCCGTACCAGCCTGCTGAAGCCCCCGTGGAGGATGCAGAAGCCGCCCTGGTAGTCCGAGACCTCCACGAAGCCCTCTACGGAGCGGTAGTCGTAGGAGCAGACCACACGGTTGGTAAGGGGGTCGATCTGGTCGATGCCGCCCGGCGTCACCTCCAGACACACGGGCCTGCGCGTGTCGCTCCAGTGGTGCTTGTAGCAGTTGTAGCGCTGGCGGGGAGGGGGGTTAAGAGAACACATATGGAAGCAGAAAATTACATTTTCCTTTCTAATGGCCGATATGGAAAACCGATCTATGTTGTCAATTCACCATACATTTGCCCTTTTCTTGATTTCATGCGTTTACCTGGATTAAAAATGTATTTTATATTCATGAATAACATATACAGGTATATATAAAAAGTAGAAAATCGGTATTTGTTGATTTTGCAGACTAAAAATCGTCAATCGTATCAGCCAAAAGAAAACATAGATGAATGTATCACTAACAAGGACTGCGTTAAAACACAAAAAGGAGATAACATTCTGACTTTACAAGCCAGAAATCCTGCCTGAACGTGAACACTGACCACAGAGTCTATCTTCAATGATCTTAAATGAAGTGTGCGTGTTGTTGAACGGACAATACAAAACACAAACTATGTATTAAAGACTTCGCGTATATGTGTGGACTAAGCATGGTTCTAGACATCCTTATTGACACAGATGAACTCACCCTGCCCGTTATTTTTCCTTCTGAGAAGTCTGTTCTGAACCTCTGTGGAGCGGGCACAAAATAGATTTGTATTATTACATTATATTTATATTACATATTGTTACATACATTGTTACATGGCAGGGCAAGCGCATAGCATAGCATGGTAAATCAACTTAAAATAGCCATCTTATACAATGATATACTTTATACAATATTTTAATTACATTTCATTGATACTGAATCATCCGTTATTGAATGAGGCAGGCTAATTTCATCACACCACCAAATAAGTGCTACTGCTACGTCAAGAGAAGCTGTGATCTGCTTGCGCTACAGTCCCATGGTGTACATTGAGTAACTCTGCTGCAGTCTTTTGCCGACACAGCGTAAAGCGGAGCTATCCCTCTCCCAGCGGGGAAGCCAGATCGGGGCCCGTTCTGAGGTGGGGCTTTTAGCTCCTCTCGCTGGGCCACTGTAAAGGCGCTCTAACTGTACAGGTCAGATTTAGCTAGTTGTGATGCTAGCTAGTTGTGATGTCACGTCAAACGGCTGCACTACTACTGAAATTTGTCATTCAGGCAAAAAGAAGAATAGCTGCGTAAGCACGCCAGTGAGAGAGACACTGAACACTGACTACTTTGTGTGGAATCAAATCTGGATTGTAACAAACCATATTTGGCACATTTGATATGATTGCCACTCCCACACCGATGACCTATCAGTTTAAGGCATGTTAATAGAGGACATTGCATCACAAACTTAATTTCTGTCCAAAACAAAAATGACAGTTGGTCATTTGACTGACAGGGGGCGTTTTAGTGGCTCAGTTGATCTCACCAGTGCTTCTGTGAGGAGCTCTGTTCGGTGCTCTGTGGAGAACTTAAGCGTTTCGGACTTCTTTCCACTGCCCTTACGGAATGTGAGGTTGAATTCCGTGCCCTGGCCTTTTCCCACCGGGCCGATGCCACAGATGTCCCCATAAGGCCACTGCAACGCACAGTCACACACAGCGTCAGAATGTCAATGTGGACCCAAAACACCCTGGAGTCGGGGACCTCTCCAGTGATAAACACTTAACATTGTTAACTAACCAGTTAACTAACCACAAACACTCCAAAAAGGCATGCTTGTTTTATTAAAGGAAAGAAAAATAGATTGAATATGTGTACAAATTAAAAAAATATATAAAATAAAATTTCAACTTTTTTTATCTAAATCTTGACATTTAGGTCTGCACCCACACGTGAAACCACCAACTGCCAAATTGTCTCCCTTAGAGCTCCATTCAACAAGGGACATGTCTTCCTCTCTATAGCGTCTCTGGTCATAGCTTTGGATAAATGCTCGTTGAACATGACCTAATTGGGAAAATGTAACTATGGAGAGAAGACTGGTCTACTGACCAGGGGCGGAGCCATTGGGGGAGCATGAAGTAGCATGTGACCCCCCAGAAATCGCACGTGCCCCCCCCTATTTTAATTGAATTATCAGTTGAAAAAGAATTACAGCATTTAAGTGACCCCCCTGTTTTCTTCTTGCCCCCCCCCTGCTACTGACCTGGTTGGTTACTTCTAGTGTAGTGGGGTTGTATGTGGTGATGCCGTGGGTGCCCACAGAGAAGACTCTCTTGTACCTGGGGGGAAGGGAAAGAGCACGAGAGAGAACAAAATAAACCACAGAATGGCACCAGCGCTGGAGGATACAGATGCATATGAACAACAACTTTGACGTTGCATTGACGTTCATGTTGTTGGACAAACAGCATTTTGCTTTTTGTTTGATGCTATGGCAACATTGTCACCATAACTTCCATGCCAGTCATTATAAATGCCATGAAACATAAGGCCACTGAGTCAGACAATCGTTCACACGCCGCTTCACGTGTCACGACAAGCTGGGAGACTGGGTCACAACGTGGCGATGGGAAAATCTCCCCCCCGTGTGCTGGTCGTAGCTGCTCACATCGGTGGAGTGTTATTATTGGTGACATTGGGGGAGGGTGTGGGTGCACAGTGGAGCAAGGGTAAACATGGCCTCGCAGAGCTGACCTTTACGTGCATCAAGTCTGTGACACAATTCTGAGCATCCAGAGGAATTCAAAAACTAAAATGACAGTCTGGCTGTTTCCAGGTCTCGTATCTGTTCAATACGTAGGCTTACTGCTTAATATAAATGGAAACACTGTAATGAGCAGATTAAGCACAGCACTAGCATTGGCATTTATGTAGACAGACACATGTGAACAACAATGAAATCCACTACCACACATCCTGATAGACTCCTCCAGTTCAGCTTGAATTGCTTGTGACGTACTGTAGTGCTGATGAAGGGAAGAGGCTGAGACTAGAGACGGTCTCTTATGTGACGTAGTGCTGATGAAGAGGCTGAGAC
>JAODOY010000006.1:2346989-2372535 GCA_025399855.1 Forbesichthys papilliferus | reverse complement strand
TATACTGTACATATAATACATCTGTATGAAAGCTGAAAAATGCAAGTACATTATCACAACATTATCTATACTCAAATGTTTTCATCCTATTGAGCCAGTATCTTAAAAAACACCAAACATCCATTTCAAAGTCCAAACACTGATACCGGGCGGTCATCTTTTGTTACCTGCGGCTCCACTGACGCACCCCTTTACCCGCCCTCTGATTGGCTGCTTGCCCAGTCATTGGCAGCCCAGCACTTGTGGCCAACTGAAAATCAGATGTAGACTTTCCTTTCAAGTGCTCTACTCAGGGGACCAAAGTGGCCTTTATTCTGACCTTGCGGACCTTTTTATTGGCTTAGAAAAGAGCATTGGAAAAGAGACAGCTACGCAGTTCACACAGGAATGAAGAAGAGAGTGCCTCTCACCTTTGATAAAATCTGACTTCTTGGCATTTCGGGAAATATTTGCGCGTTCAAGTCACACCTCGATTTCGAGGCCCTGCAACATTGTAGCGCGCACACAAAATTGTCCTCACTTTAAGTGTGCTCATGGAAATGAAGAGTGGTGTGTTTGACATTCTTCCCAGCAAAGAATGGACGCCGCGCTACGAAATAGCCCCGTATCTACTGCTCAGAACACAGAGCTCTGCCTTGCTGTGTGAGAGCGGGAGGGGATGGTGATGCTTTTCCATCAGTCCCTCCCTCCCGTTCTCTCTCCGTCACGGGCTCTATCTCTGTCCCCCATCACACCTGATTGCATTTGACAAATGCCCCTATCGGCTCCATATCATAGCGTAGCGTGAAGACTATATTGCTCGGCCCATATGCCACATCTGTTCTCCCTGTAGCGTGGGTGGGACACACTTAATTCCGGAAGGTTCGAATTGGGCCAAGGCTCCGTCATGGGAGCAGGTTTTCATAAACGCAGAGATTTCATTTGCGAAAGGGAGGAGCGGAGGTGTGGGTGCGATATGGGTTTGACCGCGCCTTGGCTAGCTAGCGCGTGGGGCGGGCTCCCGGGAGGTGGTGACTCACTGGAAGACTGGCGCCACACGCTGGCGCAAAGCGGTGGCTTTGTCACCGATGCTGTTGTCGTCAGGTGCAGGCCGACGCAGCCCGCCATCATCTGTCATTGTTAGTGACCTTATGAAGCGGCCAGCGCGTCGGGGCAGCTGCGTGCTAATCACCATTAGCCGGGACAGGGTGTCATTAGGAGTGCTGACCTCCGACACATCGCCCCCCGCTGTCTGGAGATTAAACAAAGCCATTCAAATGGACATTTGGGATGGGGGGGGGGGGGTGGGGGGTTAAGGGGAGGGAGGGGCAAAGCTGCCGTCCAAATGGCGACAGGCGAAGAAACGGGACGCACGAAAGGGACGGACGGCGGAGCTGCTAATGGCCACGGCAGCGCGGCCGGTCACGTGGCATGCCAAGGTTAGGTGGCATCAGCTGCCTGCGACTCCCGTCTTAAAAAGGTGACGGTAATCTGAAACGGAGGCCTCTCCTTCTAGCCCTTGGTACCTGTGATCAATATCTTTAAAATGACTTTCTGTTTAGAGCGAGGGGCGGGAGGCGGGGAGGTCGATGGAGGGAAAATTTGAGCGAGAGAGAGAGAGAGGGGGAGAGAGAGAGAGAGGAGACAGATGACAGCCGAGACAAACAGACGGATGGAGAGACGGGTACACGGGGGGGGGGTGCTTATATGCATGAAGGGTGTTGCTGGTGTGTCAGCTGGGAAGCGTGTAATTGGAGGGCATCCTGAGAGAGGTGGTCTCAGCTGAAGGTGCCTCTGGGCCGTGCACAGATGCCTGACCCTCCTCTAATTGGTACAGTGCATTGGCCAGCCAACCTAGAGAGTCTAAACACTTTGACTAGGGACACTTCCGCCTAGTAGCACTGTGGTTAGTTAGCTGTGCCTTTTGTCCATCCAACTATTAGTGTAAATGGAGAGAGAGAGAGAGAGAGAGAGAGAGAGAGAGAGAGAGAGAGAGAGAGAGAGAGAGAGAGAGAGAGAGAGAGAAAGAGAGAGGCATTGCTGCCATATGGAAGGTCCTTGAGTGTGAGAGACTGATGCATTAGTCATTGATGTTTTGCACAGCCTCTACAATGATAGGCAGCAGTTGAAAAACTGACAAACACACACACACACACGCATACACACACACACACGCACACACACGCACACACACGCACACACACACGCATACACACACACACACACACACACACACACACACACACACACACACACACATTTACTTAATTGATCCTTAAACACTCAGTCATTGAAAAGCTAAATCTAGAGGGGTTTTTTTTGTCTTTGAAACATTATTACAGAGGTCATATCCGTTAAATCAATTTGTTAGTAATGTGTGTGTAAAAATAGTCAAAGGAGACTCAGAGAATAGTCTGAAGAGAATAACCATTGTCAGACTAGGGCTGAATAACCTTTCGGAATAAAATTCTCATTTAGAGCCATTTACCTCCTTGCTAATAATGTTTTAGTTTAGGCTAGCTTGTTATTAGTGAATTCATATTCATTGACGAAATGTTAACTCAGGGACATGGTTGTAAATTCTCAATTCCCTTTGTTTCTGTAATTTGAAGTTCATGGTCTAGAGGTCTAGTTTGGTGGAGTTTGTTATAATAATAATAATAATAATAATAATAATAATAATAATAATAACAATAATAATACATTATATTTCTGGGAACCTTTCAAGAAAGGTATTCCTCATATTCAATTATAATATTTGAATTGCAATAGTGGTAACAACATTATCATAATATACAATTTTCTGTTACTAATTTCTTTACAGTACAAAAATCAAATGATTTTTCTGGGATAAATAAAATGCTTGAATGAAACACCATGGCAAAATGGCTGGGTGTGTACCAGCTTGCTTGGCTATACTCACATTTCACACCAAGTTCACCAAGACGCCACAGCAAGGATACAGCAGTTTGTTTGTGTGATGCGCTCTGCAGGGGAGTTGTAACTTGCGGCCAAGTTCTCCTTCGTTCCTGGCGGACCCCTCCATTGGGAAGAGTGGGGATTATTTCTGCGCTAGCATTAGACATCTGCAAACCTTCTCCCCTCTGCTTTATCCCCGGTTCCCCTCCACTGAGTGCAGCCGCATCTTGCATGTCCTGTAGAAAGTGTGTCGTCAGCTGTCCTCATAGGCACGTAGCGACGGAATCCTCTGACGTGACAGCGCCTCCTGTCTGAAAGGTCATAGAGGGAGTGGGTTAAATGTCCCTTGGAGGAGAGAGGGAGAGAGCCCGGCAATCCAGACAGTCTGTGATTTGTGTGATTTTCACACTACCGGACGGAGCAGCTTTGCCTCTCCGAATGACCTTGACAAATTCTCCCTCAATTTAGACATATAACTCACTCTCTAGAAAACTGCCTGGCCGTTGGTGTGTCAGATGTGCCAGTGGTCATTAGTCTCAGTCTGATTGGGGATCTTAAGGAATGGGCCTGCCATTAGAGGTCAAGCATGGGCAGCAACAAATACAACACATCCTCTCTCTTGGCTTAATTCAATCAGACATTCACTGAAGCCTTGTTGTTTTCAGGAAAGCCTGATTAACTGTGTCATGAAAAGCACTGCCTGTTCCTGGATCTCATTGCCTTTTTTTCGTTTGCTCAAGAAATCATCTGCCTCGACTGTGCTGCCATCTCATGTGCTCGGTGCACATTTTTTGCCTGGATGATCTGGGCTCGTCCCTTAAGAATTCGAATGAGAACGCATGGTTTGTGCTTTTTCCACTGCATTGATGATGTTGGTTTTGTTTTTTTATTCTTTATTTTTCACTTTTTTTATACTCTGCTTCTCACTGGAGTTGGCATTAAGATTGGTCATCCTCTGTCACACGGAATAGAGTAGTTATTGTGCTGGCTGTGATTTATACTCCTCATAATCACGTAGCTAAAATAGAAGGCCAGACATCAATATTTCTTCTTACTCAGTGGCCTCAGAGCAAAACATTTTTTTTTCTTCTGAGATGTCCAGAAGCAACAGGTCAGATAAGGTGATGCATGTCACTTGACCAACGAGTAGTTACCGGCATTTCTGAGTGCGCTAATGATAATTGGCGAGGCTCATTATGGAATGACTTTTCAAAAACCAAAGGGATGCTTGTAAACGCTGTTGTCCTCTGAGAAATATGATTAAGCACGGAAATGACACTTAAAGCCAGGAGCATAATTACCGAGACGCTGCCCATATTCTGCACTCTACTAGCTAGTCCTTTGCCATTTATTTTATTTTATTTTTTCTCTTGTGGGCTTCTGCATCAAGAAGCACGGGTGTACCCCTTTCAGTTTTAAAGACGCCATTAGGAATTCATGATGGGGACTTGGTATGCAAATTTGGGAGTGCTTTGATTAAAGCTCTAAGCAGAACTTGATGGTTGGGGATATCACATGTCCTTTTGTTTTAATGCTCTCTGTTAGGCTCACTCTCAGCTAATAAGTCTGAATCAATCTACCTGCTGCACGCACCGAGCCTTTTCTAAGAGCTTAATAGGACCCTTGAGAAATTGAATAATTCTGCTTCTGAAACAGACACAGGAATAGTGAATGTGTTCTGATGTTCTGTTTTTTTTTAATTTATTTTTTATAGGTCTATATTTTTTTATTGTCGGCCTACTGTGTGAACTATAATGTATTTCAAGAGGTTGTTTAACAGGCATGTTAGGCCAGGCATCGCCAAGGTGTGCAAACTCATTGCTGCTAGCTAGCAGGACACTGTAGAATATGGCTTTTTTCTGTCTACTCTACAGTAGTGACTTTTTAGTGTCACGTATACAGAACACTACATGACTCATTGTAGAGATCTCAAATGTTTGCAGTACACGTACACACATACAGTACATACAGTTGGCACACACAATACGCATTCCACACACAATAACAGACATATTGTGTCAAGGTTGTGGCAGTTGATGCCGTCTACATTATGACGACTCAGTGTCGTGTATTCAAGAGTCTGGCTGGCATCTTTGAACAAACTGGACGTTTGACTAAGAATACCGCATTGTTCATTTATCATTTATTTCTTTAGTGACTTGTTAAAAACTTAAATATTTGCTGTATTGCATTTTGTTTCATTACATTCTTGTCAACTTGACTGTCTCTAATGTGTACGATAGTTGCAGGCAGGTCACAGGTCCGACAACTCTTCTTTACTTTTGATAAAACGTTCCTTTTCCCTGTGCAGTTTGAGGAAATAATCACTATTGCTAAGTTTGTTTCTCGGTTGTAGTTGCTGGGTGTATGACTTTACATCAATGTAATTCTGTTACCTTGGCAGAAATGTAGGACTGATATTGGAAAGAAAATGTAATTATGTTTCATATGTATGTTATCTATCATTGCGGCACAATACTTGTTTACAGTGTGTTTCACCAACATATTTCAGACACTCCCCCCACTTCCCCACCTAGAGATAAACTAATCTGCAGCCACATAAAGCAAAATTAAAGTATACTTTGTATTTACACCTCAGCGTACTATGTAGGACAGTACAAGTTAACCTCAAAAGGTTAATCATTAAAGCTATATTACCTTTTTAGCTTAAACTTAATTGTGTAAAGAAAAATAACAGCTAAAATGTTAAACTAAAAGGATAACGCATTGATATGTTTTCAACATATTTCTACATTTGGAAATGGTATAATGTAAGGCAGCTCAGTATGCAACTCTCGCACGAGAGAATACAGAAGTTATTTTAATACTGGTATGCAGACATGGCGAAGAGGTGGCATTCAGAAGAAGAGGTGGCATTCAGAATTTCGCCACTACTGAATGCCTATTAACGCGCTCTTTAGAGATCACCAAATTAATGGCCTTTAAGTGACCTTTCAGCTTTCAAGTAACATAAAGGAGAGCATTGACAATAGAACGGAGAACATATTAGCTGGTTGAAAATATGCCTCAGCAGTGACAGCGACTTAGCAGGCAAATGCTGCTCTGAGCTTTGACACAAAAAATACATATAAAGTAACTTGGAGCAGAATGCTCCCTTAATTATTACACATTTACAGTTATAATTCTGATGAACTCATAGCTCAGTGTGGCTATGAATGTTTTTCCTTTACCATTACAGTAACTGTAGTAAAGTAACTTGCCTGTTAGCTTCATAATGTAAGCACAAAGGTTTCTGGCATATGCCAATGACTCTAATCAGGCCACCCTCCCAAATTGACAACCTGGGCCCATTCCTCTTCATTAAATGCCTAAATGGCTTGTTGCACAACACGGTCCAATAGAAAGTCTTCAGAGAGATAGTAGTATGTTCACTAAAATAAAGTGTGTTCACACGAGTGCATTGTAAAGACAGAAAAAATAAAAAAGGTTGACGTTTGTCACAAAACGAGTATGTAGAAAATCCCTTTAATCGAAGGGTTGGAAACGATTTGACTGGGGCTGAAAGGGCATAAAAGCAATTCTTTTGAATTTAGATTGACAACAAATAGTTACCACTTTGTACAAATAGCTGCTATTCAACTCCGCTCCTTCTAGTCTCCTCCTTTCCTCTTGTCCCCTCTTCTCTCCAGTGGATGTGTTTTTGAGCGTGGTTTAGTGGACGAACACGCGCTGGAAGAAGAACAGCATCTTTTATGCCATTTGGCTGGGAGGCCATCTGGTAATCTAATGATATCAGAGCTAGATGTTGAAAGCTCAGGAAACACCTGATACTTTATGACATAAGCAGAGCGGTAATGACACCCGCTGATAAGATTTGATGTTCTGATGTGAACTTTAGTGTCGAGCAATTGTATAACCGTCTTCCTCGTGGCCACGAAGAACGGATTAACGGGCACCGGTAATGAACTGATCTGCCTACGGTTTTAAGATGTGTTTTGGTTTGTTTTAAAGTGAAGGTGATCTTCATAGTGCGGTCATATTGAAACCTATAACAGCATAACTTCCTTACCTTTGTGTTCATCATCACGCTGACTTGATTTACAGTTAATTTTACATCTGGACACAGTTTCTTAATAAACAGTCTATCTCTTCATGTTTTCAGCCTCCCTTGGGTTTTATTGTATCCCAGCTTGCATCTACCACTCGAAGGGCCTTGGTAAGATGAGAGGTAGATTACACAAACAAATCTGTGAAAACATTAGCAGTTTGCATACAGTGTGCGTTTGAGATTGAGTGGCGCCCAATGGAGCAAGAAAGACATGAATCAATTCATTCAGTCATTTGGAAACTTACCAAGTTGAAACCCCTTATTGTAATGATTGATGCGCGTTGAGGTTGAATATCCACTGTACTGTAGGTTGAGGGTGGAAAAATTGGTTCATTAAATACATTAACCAAACAGAAAACTTTGGGCCCTGTTTTAGCTATCTTAAGTGCATGGTCTAAACCGCAAGGCTCAAACTGCATTTAGGTGGTGTCCAAATCCACTTTTGCTAGTTTAACGGCAGATATAACCGTTGCTGCATCAGACGCATGGTTCAAAAGGGTTGTACTTACTCTCTTCAATATTCATGGGTGTATTTTGGGTGTATCATACAGTAAACCAATCAGCGTGTCATCTCCCATTTCATTTAAAAATCCAAGTGTGCTTGTGCACTTGTGCTAATGCATTGTGAAAGATGTGCGAGCAGACTGTCGACTCTACAGCAACAGCATGATTCCACCAGGATCCCTAAAATATGTTATGTAATATCTAATACTTCACATTGTGCTGTTTTACTTTTTGTACTCTTGGGCTTCCCTGTGTATGTGTCAAGCAAAGCATATCCCGCCATAGGCACTACTATCCTGATAATGCGCCGCACCGTTGACTTTAGATCCGGTTTTTGTTGGTCAATCGCATAATCAATTTCCCCTGTCTTAAAACCACTTCATCTCGAGCTTTACCGCGGGCTTCACACCCTTGCGTTGGTCTAGCCATAGTCTCTGCTTCTAATTAGCAGATCGACAAAACGACACAAATTAAGTTTTTCGAATTAGAAACAACACACTTCGCCTTACCTTTGATGAGTTTGTTGAGAAAGCTTGCCTTGGATTGACCCAATTCTTCTTCAACAATGATATTCCATTAATAGAAGTATTCCCAGAATGTCTTTCCCTATGTCCATTTTGTACATTTCCTGTTGATATTGAACGGCGATAGTGTAAGGGATGTAGTTCATCTTACAGAGAGACATCCAGTCTGCTAAAGACTACACTGCATCTTAAACTACATTTCTATTTTTCAAAGCTTCAAAGCTACCATATAAGGGGTCATATTGTATGTCAAATGTGGCCAAACACAGCTCGAGATATCAAGCAACCATTTGTAGTAACATCATCTCTTGCTCTAAGCACGGCTGGAATGGAATTTCTCAATGAAAGAGAATCAAGACTTTTGACCCAGAATGTAGATGAGTACATATATTAATGAAATAATAGCATATATAAGCACATACTGTATATGTATATTTCTGGAGTTATATGTATTTATAACTTGCATATACATTAAGACATTTTTGATATTCTATAACAAAACCCATAAATATTTTAAAAAGTTCACTCACACTGGCTTATTCCTTGACACATATACTCATCGGGTGTTGTATTTTAGACCTATAGTGTAAAAGGGGTTTAGATGCATACTGTAATTCCAGTAAAGTATTCAATTATATCAATAAGAAAAATGAAAACAATTATATATTTATGCTGTATTTGAGCTTCATTTACTAAAGAGCAATGTCATCCACATTGAATAATGAATTTGAAATAAATTATTTCAAGTGTTTCCTACAGTTTAATACCAAAATGACATAGGTGACACTTACAGGCTTCACTTGACACCAATTAATGTATGAGCATGCTTTTATGAGAAAACAAAACATGCAATGCTCCAGACCACACCTTATGTTTAGACCAACACACATACGAGCGGCTCAGATGGCCACAAGTGCATTTTCTATTTAATCAATGTGGGCGCCGTATGGGAAAATGACAACTGCGTTGGTCTGAACCTAGCAAAGTGTTCCTGCTTTACGCATCTTTCTTAACGGCGGGTAGAAGATAAGGCCGTATATCTCAAACATCAACATGTAGATGTACTGTCTGTTGAGGTAAGGACAATTTACTAATGGTTTTACTATATTCAATATCACAGCAGACTTTGAAAATTGAGAAACACGCACAAATTATACTATGTTTTCTGGTCATGATAAGCACACGTACAAGTTCCAAATGGCAACAGGTTGAATACATCCTAATAAAAGAGAGATACTGGGGCAGTTCAGGCAGATAAGAGGGCATTATGTCACATCTTATGGTTGGTTGGTAAGATAAATTATAGAATTTATATAAAGGCAACAATACATCTTTTCCCCACTGTCTTTCCCCCTTCTTTGTATTTGAGGTCCATTCTTGACTCCCATTTATTGAGACACGTTGGGGTGACAAAAAAGAGTCCTGAAGATTAATTAAAAACGGTGTATGTGGGGGTTTTGAGAGGGCTACTGTATGTGTGTATGGGATTGGTGAGGCGTGATACCCTGTTGGTGTGTTTTGGCAGTGGGCCAATGGAAACTTTTCCTTATGTTATTAATAGTACAAGTACAACAAATATAATTGCTTGTTTTTTGAGTTGCTAATTAAAAATCGACAGTAGAGCTCATATCTGTGTCCTTGGTGTCCAGCGGTGTTTATTGAAGTCACTTCACACACAACATAGTCTGTGTTTCTGTGTTTGCCAAATTCCATATAGCAGTTTGAATTACATTTCTTTCCCTAAACAGCTAGGTCTTTTTGTGGGAGAAATAATAATAATAGATAATAGAGGAATTCCATGCTTATTATTACTATATCACAATGTCTGCTCTGCAAACCCGTTGGATTTCTGACTCCTTCTGCAGAAAAGTAAATTGTCCAAATTAGAAGTGATATTCGGTTAAACAAGAAACGTTAAACAAAGACATATTCTATCTTTGTTATTATCACAGACATAACGTTAAATGTTTTGTATGATATGGCCAATCACTGACCCAGATAAAAGCATTAGGCTATTACTCGTGGTACCGAAAATGGCAATTTGTTTCCGGCAGGGGATACAATTTTGGTATGACACACGAGTGCGTCTTTATCAATGTAAATCAACACAACATTATTTAAGCAGCCTGTCCAGCCAATATGCCGGTCCTGCAGACTAGTTGTTTATGCTATGGTGGCCCACCAGTTACTGTATCAAAAACTATATTTACAGATTTATTCATCTGCAAATGATGAACATTAAACTTTTACTTACGGTTTGTTTACTGGCGATCAACATCAATTCCTTGCCTTGTATACTACGTAGCTGGCCATATCCTCATAGGGGGTTACCAAACAAACTGTGCGGTAATTTATGCAACATATGCACTTTTCTCTCATTTGCCTGTTTCCCCACCTCTCTCCCTTTTTTTAGCTAAAACAGACCTGGAAGCTAACAGTCCACCTTCAAAGGTTTACTACTTGCTTAGTCTAGGCTACTTTACAGTATGTAACTTTGTTGCTGCCCTGTAGTTGTCACTTGTCATAAAGGTAGGCCATGCTATTAACATTAAGACAATAACAACAGTAAAGACATTTATGTGTAGAATCATGAATATATTATATAAACCTGCACACCATGTTAGCACATACTGCATTGATTGTGCAGTAGGCTATTAACCTAACGGTCAGGTTAACAGCCTACAATAGCCTACTGCATAATAAATGCAGTCAGTGCAATTTGTAGCATAAGACATTAATAGAAGAGCAGAGCTGATAAAAGCTTGTTATTATTTTACAAGTATAAATTAGAGTCTGACATAAATAGTCTAATTATTAGACTATTTATGTCAGTACCCTTTTTTTTCCTTTGATAAATTCAGCACATTTGAACAATAACGTGATAATACCGTTAACCGTGATAGTTTTGGCAACTATAATCATGATATGACATTTTAATACTGTTTAATGTCTACACATGCGTCATCCATTTCATATCTTTAGAATGGGTCTATCGACCGGTTCATCTTCTATTTAAATCAATCCATGTTTTGGCTAATCAATGTTGTTGCATCGTTAATGTTAAAACCAGATTCCGATGTATATCGCTGAATCATTACACATCTACTAGATAGCTGTAACTTTAATTTTACTTTATATTTTTACCATTAAGCTGATTTCAATGTACCCATTACATTCAATTGCTTTTTTCCTTTAATGAACTGTGTCATTTTTATTTTCTAAATAATAATACTTTACTTACTGTGCAGTACTGTATAGTGGAATAATTCTCCAAACAGGTTTCACCACTGTCAGTCCCAAATTGCCAATTGTCAAATTGTAATGTCTATGAACTTCTTGCAGACTTAGTAAAGATCCTCTGTGGAATGACCCTGAAATTGTCACTGTTCTTAATATTACTTTTGTCCAATTAAATATTATTCCCTGTGGGTATGCGTATTTTTAAGCGTTATATTAATGATCAGGCATACAGAAAGACGAGGCATGTCATAAGGACACAGAGTAATGGGGAATATTGCAGCCCCATGGCAGTAACTATGGCAACACCGCGTTGGTCAGAACACATGGACAGGGCAGAGTTACAGGGCGAGTTACAGACCCGACAACTGTGACAGCAGTGAATGAGTAGTGATGTTGTAATACTTCTGTGTGAGACACAATTGACTTATTATACAATTACTTTCTCTTGATGAATTATGGAGTTTTAGGAACCATTTTGCCCACTGGTGATGTGTTTGTATTCCTACAATATAAATGCAAAGATGTTTTTGAAATGGTCCTGATACCCGCTTTTGCCTTATGCAATCATCTTCACACGGGCACACCGTTTTACTGGATGTGACTGCTGATCCCATTTGGATAGGTTAGGTTTAAATCCGTTTTTAATTTAAACACTTTAAAATCAAATATAGATGCCCTCAGCCAAAATCATCAGACCCTTTAAAATAATTGAGATTTTTCTATTATAACTTTATACTCAATTATTGAAACCACATTTTTAAAAAAAGGTAACCCGTATGGGATAGCGGCCAGTATTACCACCAGATTATGCTAGTCATTTCCAGTGAGCTGAACAATTAGCGATGGGATTTGCGAGTGCATTAAGGCCCACTTCAAAACGGTCTGTCTTTTTAAGATTTCTCTCAGCTCTTCCAATGCCCTGTCGGATTGCGGTGTGATCACATTGAGCCGTGCAGAAATGGTTGAATTGGAATCTTATCTTCTTCCATCTTTCCCATTACTGGCAGATTGAAAGGCCTGCAGCACTGCTCTGGCCGGGTCCCCAGTCAAGACTGCTTTTTAGACTGCAATTTGACTGCTTCTAAAAATGTCACATTTTTGTTGTTAAGATGCACTGCCAAGCACTTGAGCCATGCAGACTGTGACATCAGTACCAGGCCGGTCGTAAACCTTTGCTGACCTTCTGTGGCACTCCTGGGCATCACGGCCTGTCTCTCTGTGTTAGTATGACATTATTGACTTGAAGAGCCTGATTTATATAGCAGTAGGCAAAACCCCATAATGCCATCCTTATTTCTGGCACTATAAAAGCGGTACCGCCGGCCAATATAATTATTTATGAAAAATGAGTGGACGGAGGGAGAAAATAATTTGTAACTGACCTACATCCACTTCTAAACAGGTTACCTATGATATCTTATGCAGTACAAATCTAATACAAGTAGACAACACAAGTAGACACTGACAACACATTTTTTGTGTTAAAAAAATAAATGAATGCTTGATAGTTCACAGGTTCTTCCATACTATGAGGATATCTTTTGTCATCACCCCACTCACCGCCATGCCAGCTTTGAGCCAGATGTTTTTTGGATTGGTTCATAACAATAACAACACCCTAGTTGAGAATCTAGATCCGAATAGTTTACTGTTTCCATTACACCCGTAGCTCATTCAAGCCCATTGCAATCATTTATCATTTTTCCAAAGGCCCAGTGACATTAACGGAATAACCTCTTGGGTTATATACACAGATTATAGGAAGTACACAGGAAGAGAGTATGACACCACTTTCTTCTCAGACCATGGGCAAAGGTACAAAAACAAAAAGTCTGTTGAAAGGCAGCTATTCTAAACAAATAGGGGTGCAGTTACGTCTTCTGGCCAGAGTGGCCGCCGTGTTCCCAGGTTATCATACAGTACATCTTTAAGACTAAACCCACTCAAGTGAGCGCACTGCAAGCCAAATATTGTATACGTGAATGGGGGGTAGCTTCCCCAGCCTGTGTGCCTTTCACCCACGGTGGGCATTGCTGCTCCAGTCCCTCTCAGCGGGGCACGTGGGGCAAGCCTGCGTCTCAGACGCACGCAGGGGGCAGCACATTACTGACACCAGGGGTGGAGGAAAGAGACCCCTGCTGCCTGCCATCTGGGCAAATGGCAGGCATCTATGCCACAGCCCTACGCGCTGAGGGAAGGGGGCACCCAGGGTGGTGGTGGAGGGGCAGCAGCCAGTGTCTACACACGGACCAGTCTGTCTCGGCGATGAGGCACCCTCCATGACACCTGCGCTCCCCGCGCGGCTGTGCCCCGCGTCGGACGCTCTTGTCAGAAACTCCGTGCTCAGCAGATCTGCCGAAACCCAAACACAAAAAACTTTGCAGGGTCGGCAAGAGCGCGTGCAGGTGAATAACAATTGCCGGTTTATCAGTTATTCATATATTCATGTGTGTGCTCATATTTAGCCTTCATCGCACTGGTGATGAGCAGTGTTCTCTCTCTCTCTCTCTCCCCCCTCCCTCCCTCTCGTCTGGAGGCAGAAGCTGGACAATAAGTGACAGCTGGATCGGGCAGAGTGTCCTCTATACGGCGAAGGCATTGAGTTTGGGCGCGTGTGTGTGTGTGTGTTATAAAAGTGGACACTAAGTAGAATGGCAGTCCTGACGGAGCGACGACAGATGTGTCCTGACTGAGCTGACTATGAGAGAGAGAGAGAGAGAGAAAGCCAGTACTAAGGCCATGTGGCCAACCTCTTGTGACAGACTGATAGATTAGTCACCGAGGGCTCATGGTGCCTCTCAGACACCAGACATCACCAGCATTTAGAGTAGAGAGCCCGCTACACTTGCTCTACAGCCCTCCTTCTCTCATAAGAGAAAAGCTAAGGAGCTACCCCTGGCTGACTAAAATCTCCCCTGGAAAGGGCTGCTCTCTTTGTTACTGACATACTGTACACCTTTTTCACTCACACACAGTCAAACTTTAAAACATTTAAACTGGGAACATCTTAAAGGTATAGTCAGATATTGCATGCTAATTGTTAGCTAAGGCACCTTTGGTCAAATTCAAATATCCCCTTGCACTTTGCTAGTTTACCGTTCTCTGTGCGTGCTGAAAAAAGAATCCGGACCACCGCACACAACCACAAAGCCATATAGCACGCTTTGCTTCACAATGTGTTTCGATGTGTGAGGGATATTGTTTTGATTTGAGCTCGAAGTTTGCAAGATTCTTAAGAATAACTAACCATGACTTGAATTCACTGCCTTTTATTTTAGCACCTGTGCACAGGTGTTTACAGTTACAGACTGCTTGATTAGTCTCTACTTTCAGCTGTATTGGGAAAACTGGTATCCTGTGTTGTGATCTATTCTTGTCATTTTGGCATAATCATCCAGCTTCAACAAGAAAAGTTTTCTTTTTAGACAAATAATCTGAAAAGGACTTTCAGAAGGTTGTGCACATTAAGTTTTGTTTTATCTCTTATTGTGCTACACATGAGGATAGTTTACCTACCTTTTTGGTATTTCCATGTAATTGTGATAAAGGTATTTTGTTTTGTCTGAAGAACGAAGGTATTGCCTGTGTTACTAGCAGGAGAAACCTCAGTTTGACCACCCCTGCAAAGAGATGCTCGTTCAATGACTGGGCGGCTTTGCTGTACATGGATCAGAGAGTATGTAGGAGCGAGATAGCATTTACCTCTGGTTTTAACTAAAGCACTCACACATTCTCTCCTCTGCAGCCCTGTAATTTCCTCGGAGTGCTCTGCGTGAAAGCGAAGCACTGTTATCAGCCTCGACCAAATGCATTAGACCTCCCCTGACCGCTGAAATGGACCACCTCGTTGTAGATCACTCCCTCTACGCAAGCCCAGAGGCGATGAAGACGTTGTAAATTAGGATTGTATAGTTTCATACACCTTAATGATTATTGAGCTCCTGGGCTCGGTAATCACCTCCTCTCCACAATTCTGGATTTAATATGACATATGTGTGTGAGTGAATGAAGACTCAATTGATCATGTTAGCTCATGTCACCTCCAACGGTTTACGTTGATGACACGGCACAGTTCACATGCGGCTTGTGAGCAAGGATGCACATTAATAGAGTGTTTAAAGGGACAGTCTGCGATGTGTGTTGTGAGTGAAATGAGCGTCACGAAAACATTTGAGTTGAGTGCGGACCCTTCCTACGTCTAGGCACTCATCTGCTGCTTGCCTATAGGCTCACACTGCCTGTTATCCTCCACACATGTGACATACACAGTTTCAAAGGTAAACAGTGAGCAGGGGCACTGTAGCACAATTGAGGAGTGTTCCTTTACTAAAGGTATTTATTCTTATTCGTCTGGTTGGTGAACACCTGGAAGTGAGGTTGCGCGAAAGGCCATTGACCAAGCTGCAATATTTGACGAGTTGGGAATGAGAACGTGTTGTTGAGACAGAGTGCTTTCATTGGTTAGGAACTTTGTGTGGGTGTGTATTCGTACTGTACATGTATGTCCTTGCGTATTTGTCAGAGACAGAGCCTCTAGGAATTCCTGAAGCACCATAACGATGTGTGTGGGGTTTATAACTAGCAGTTTATTGGATTAATTTTCTTTTTTTTTTTCTCTTGTCTACCTTGACCAACTGTACTGGAGTATATAGGCTGCTCCGTTCACTTGAAATGCAGCGTTGACCCGTGATCCAGAACACGTCATATTGTCAAGAGCAGCACTCTGCAATAGCTGTAAGAGGCGGATGGGAAATGTACTTTACGTAAAACGTCTGTCTATTGTTCTATCTGAGTGTATTTACAAATCTAAAACAAGCAAGAAAACAAAGCATAAACACAATGGGTGGCTTTGAAAAAGCGAAGGAAACACCAGACAACCTTGTGAGCTCTCGGCCTGTGTTGCTGCTGCTGTGATGACCTCACAGGGAAATGCTATTTGCATGCGAGAAAAACAACAAAATCAACCAGGCCCTTGGATCCCAATGGGAATTTGAATAAACAGAAGAGCCAAAGTATCATCCCTGTCTCCTCAGGTGGTTTAGGCCCAGCCACATATTCTATCCAAGGGTCCCCTGCCTGAACAGCCATCTTTAGTGTCCTCAAGCCTTATTCCATGTAGGGTCGGTGATCTCCATTCATTAACTTTTTAGAAAATAATTGTATGCAATAAGCATAACATTATTTTCTACAAATCCAAAAGCATTGCACATATGCATGTGCTATGCAATACTGGTGCTCTCAATGCCAATGTCAAAACAAATATTTAATTTGACTTTTAACCAGCTTTTGGAGTCTAAATGTATAGTACCATTTTAAAGTGTGATTTATTCAGCATTACATCAAATATGCATCTCTCTTCTTGGTGTACATTTGTCAGGTCGTGACCTGATAAGATAATCTAAGGCAATATGTCTTCTCCCAAACCACAAAACAGCAAGCTGAAACAGAATCTCTGGCCGGTTGTTTGGATAGGCTGAAATATGTTGACAATCTGTTAAAGTGTGGAATAAAAAGGCTTATTTTCCCTTTTGTAGAACTTGACAGTGATAAAAGAGGATTGCCTCAATAATGGCTGTCATGGATCAACACCTAGGAACATTTTACTCTGCTGATGTGGACATGAATGCCGTCCAAAGTCATGTCTCCTTCTGGCCTGCAGCCAAGACCTTCACAATCACTTTAATAGATGGGTTTGTACCAGCAGGCTATCCTTGGCCTGTGTTGTTTGCGTATGTGTTTTGCGTGTGTGTGTGTGTGTGTGTGTGTGTGTGTGTGTATGACTGTCATGAGTGTGTGCGTGTGTGCACACGTGTGTGTGTGCGTGTGTGTGTGCCATAGGTGTTTTAATAAACAGTAAGTGCATAACAACCCCCCGAAGAGGTTGAAAAATACCAATTTGCCTTGTTCACCTAGTGGCCATAGTGAAATCCAGGTGGAGGCAAAGCTGGGCTACTATATCATCACATCATCACTTGTTTAACAGATGAACGCATGTAAGCAACATCGCTGGAGTGGATTCCCTTGATTGCATTCTGTCAAATGGTTGGAACGCACTCGTCGCGTCGGCTGTGTTAGAAAATAGATGATAATAGATGGATATGGAATAGCAGAAATATGCTGTAGTTTAAACAACTTTCATCCTACCATTAAATGGTGGCCAAGCCTGGTTTTCATTCCAGAATGAAGTCGCGGGCGAGAAAGGCGAGTAGCCTACAGAACAGGGCTTTAGCTCAGTAAAGGGCTTGAGGGAACACGGAACAAGACGGGAGCCGATCTGTACCACCTATTTATTCTCTGCACTAGGGTGCACATGCATTATTCAGCATGGCAGCTAGTTATAATTAAGTTTATTAATGGATGGATTATAGAAGATATAAGTGAAGTAAGTAGGTGGGCTGCATATGGCACATGCAAAGGGGTTTTATGATTTCATGTACATAAAGCTACAATATATTGGGAAATGTTCTACATAGAAATCCCTAATAATTATAATTATATAGTATCACATTAGTAATGAACATTTAATTGATTATTGGTAATGTTTAACATATTTTTTAAAGATTTTTAGTGCATGTTACTATTTTACTAGTACTTCTTTATAACAAACCATAGCACTAATTATTTTGACATTTAGAAATAACCTATTTATGTTGGAATTGTATGTGTTTACCCTGGATATTTAAAGATTAGCACATTGTTAAATGATGTAGTCTTAATACAGTTACAATAATGTATTCAATATTAAATGCAGCATTAAAATAATTTAATGATGTAAAATTACATTACAGTAAGTAGTGTTAACAGGTACTCTACTGTACATCATTTTCTGAGAATAAAGCCCAGAGAAAAGAGTGTTTCAGTGTGAACCTCTATAATGCCTCACTAGGTTGTTCAAGCCCTGACCTTCTGACAAGCGAGTTTACGCTAACCTAGACACAGATCTGGTGGAAGCAACTTTGCAGTCTTGATCAGCAGATTCAGACTGCGAAGGTCTTGTAGGTTGTGGACTGGTCATAAATACAGACTGCATTGGATGCTATTTTGGAAAAACAAGTTATTAGCACCCAGAATCCCCAGAATGTTTTTTGCATTTCTGTTTATAAGCTAACACAATCAAGGAAGGCATATTTTATCTCTTGTATAGGGTTCTACATGCATGGCTGTATGAGCAAAGAATTAAACATTCCGTCAATAACTTGCCACAAATTATTTTCCTTGTGCCACAGCTCATGTGTGTATAATAATATGAGAACACCTCAATATTAATTAACCATTTAGCTCAACCATGAACACCTAGAGCACAACTTCATTTTAATAGCGTGTGTGTGTGTGTGTGTGTGTGTGTGCGCACGTGCGTGCGTGTGCTGGGTGGGCAGGTGTTGCTGCTGCTTAGGGTGCTGGAGGTCACATTACCATACAAAAGCCACTCTGCTGAGCAACCTTTCCAGACCCTGGTTTCCAGCCAGGGGGTGCCTGTGGCCACACACTGCCACTGCCAGCGTTTGCTCTGGCACCACCCTGGCGTACAGACGCCCCCTAAAACACTCCAATCCCTAGTAAATGAACACCACACCCCCCAATGTTCTCCTTGACAGAAGCGTTGGTTGTATAGTGACATGAAATATTTGCTCTTGGGGATCATAAATCATGGCAGACAGCTCTAAAGCAGAACAAATACTATGATATGGTCCATTGCCTTCATAATGCACACTAAAGAGAAAAGGCATTCATGTGGAATTTAGATCAGAAGCCTAACATTTTATCTTCGCCAGCAGTCTCCTCGCAAAAGCGGCCGCCGTTCTCTCCCCAAATCCCCCCCGGCAAAGCCCCGCCGTTGTCATTTAAGCTGCGTTGTATTTACAATCCCCCCTTAACGCGCGCTAGGCGCTACACAACAAGCTAGGTGTGTTGGATGCGGAAGACGCAGATGGAGACATTGACTTAGAGGCAGGAGGCATGCCGGGGGTTTCTCCCAGCCAGGGGGCAGGTGGAGGGGGGGAGGTGAGGTGGAGGAGGAGGAAAGGCACCAGGTCAAAAACAAAGCCTGCGAGCGGTGGGAGGCGCATCAAATAGGAGGCCGTGGAGTCTCATGTCGATCAAAACAACAAAACAGGGTGTGGGTTGGGGGGGGAGGCAGTTGTATCGACGGACGGCAGCACCCAGGATTTAGGCGGCTGAGAGAGATGATGTAGGTTTAGTGTTGGAGGGTGGGATTTATTTTCTTTCTTCTTCTGATTTCTTTTTTGTTGTTGTTGTGTGGATCAGACGATAGAGGGAGAGAGAGAGAGAGAGAAAGATAGCCGGTGCATGGCTGGGGGAGGTCGTAGATGGGGGTGGAGGTCGTGGATGGGCGGGCAGGCGGGCGGGTGTGTGTCAAGGCTCTGATTCTGAGTGACAGGTCATAGCAGAGAGAAAAAAATGAGTGTGGGTGGGTGTGTTTGTGTGTGTGCGCGCTTGTATGTTTTCTCCGTGGACGCAAACACACACACACACACACACACACACACACACACGCTCCCAACAGGTAACACATGCGCGGCATGTAATTATGCTCATCAAAACGGCAGGCTGTGGATCCGCATGGTATCCTTGTAGATGGCGTGTTTGGGGAGGGGTGTGTAGGAGGGGGGGGGGGGGGGGGGGGGCCCCCCCCCCCCCCCCCCCCCCCCCCCCCCCCCCCCCCCCCCCCCCCCCCCCCTCTAGATTGTTGACAGCACAGTGGAACAGTAGCTGTGACAGTCAACTACATTGTTTATGCTGCAATTACCAAGACTGAATTCAATCAGTTGGGCCAATACACTTTTTTTTTATTTTTATTGCAATTATGCAAAAGACCTTACAGCTGACAGTGCGCTGAGACGCCATGCGCACTAGCTTATATTGATTACTTCATTTGTAAAATTGAGTCTTTAAGAAGTCCCTGTCACTCAGACCCCACCGCATTGTGCATCACATGTGGGCACCGCGCCCCCGCCAAAATAATAACTCTTAATATAATTGATGTAATATGCCACACGCAACAATAAGGTATAACAGCTAATCACGTTAAGTGGTCATTGCCGAGCTGTAATTAAACTGTTGGAGACAAGTGATTACCAAGCCTGATGGAGATTGTGAATGTATAATAGGGATGTTATGAAAATACTAATACCCCATAGCTCTAATTGCGAGGGGATTTTTGCTAATATTGACAGCCTTGTATCTGTGCTATTATCACATTGACCGCAGCGCGCCGGGAAAAGCGTCGCGTGGACGGCGAGACGATGCCCTCCTTCTCCTGGCTCCCGCTCCACTGCACATGCTAATGCTAACAGCCAGGCCTAGCAGTCTGACTGGGATAATAGTACACCATCCCATCAGGCCACGCACCCATCCAGAACATGCAAAGAGATTCTTCACATCAAGCCTGTTGGCAAATTAGCCAGCACACATTAAGCTGTGGCATTATGCTAAAGCTGTCTAAATAGTACTGTGTACTTAGTGACCAGGGGATGTTTGCCAAAGTCTGTTCTCCTGTCCATTCTGTGCGTGTGTTGGGATGAGGCGCTGACCTCACTGATGGCCTGCTGCAGCGCGGGAACGCGGTGTGGGGGGTTGGGATAAGAGAGGTACTTAAATGTGATGAAGTAGCACTAGCCCAAAAGGCTATTTTTGCTGCGTATACCCACGCGACTTGAGAATTCAGGTCCACCACCGTTAACGCCGATAACAAACAGCATTTCAGAATTATAATTTTGCAAATAACATAAATATCCATGATGTTTCCAAAATACTGTGTTTTAATTGGGGGAGGGCAAAACAAACAAACAAAATGGGCAGAGAGCCATCCAGTTTCTTGACTGTGACCTTGTAACCTACCCAAATCGTAAAAAAAACACATAACTCAACTCCGTGTCTCTGTCAAGACGCCCTTTCACCAAGCTGTTATTAAATTGACATATTTTGAAACATACCATATAGCTGTCGGAATTGAAAAATGAATATTTTATGGCGTGGCATCTGGTGTGATAATTGGTGATCAATATAGGCCACAGATCACAGCGGGGGAAAGGTTTTTTCCCCAGCACTGTGGTCTGAGACACGTTTTCTTCTTTCTCTCCTAATTAATTTCATCAAGCGCCTGCAGAGACTTGCTTCAGTCTCATTCAGCTCACTGACCCAAACTCCTATTCTGTTGTTTAGAGTGTACGCCTGTCTAAGCCTCTCCAGAGGCGAAGCACCCGTATAGGCTTTTTCCATTTCATCTCTAATGAAGGTGTTACGGGAGAGAGATGGACATTGGGTCTCCCCTCTCTGCCACTGCCCTGCACCTCTCTCAATGAAGTCTCCTTGAAGATGTGTTTGGTTATATGAAGCTGTCACTCTATACCCCACACACACATACACACACACACCTTGGTTAAGAGGCCCTTGACAATGGGGTTAGACCCTTCTGGGCATGGGTGGGCCTTTGTAGATGTCAGATAGTCCAACTTTACTTAAAATGATGACTCCGGGATGTTCCAGCCACTGTCAGGCTTTAATTCCGTTTTATCATTTACGAGATAAACCTCAATGTGTGGTCATGCGACAGTAATTCTTATGCACACAGCTCTCTCTCCTCACTGTTCGACAGCCATGTATTACAGTGTGCCACATATGGCTAATATTACACAGAGGAGGGATATCAAAGTCAGTTTAATACTCATACTAAGGGCAATTCACCCTTAGTAAAAAGGTGAATTGCCTTCTTTCAGGAGTAGCTCAGTGGAGGCTAGTACAACTAGGTAATTTAGCAGATGGTTTTAACCAATGTGACTTACAGTGAGTACAATTGCACATTACACACATATTAAAGTAAGGGATCAACTGTTTGCTTAAGGATACTTGCTGGTGGGCCATGGTTGTTATCCTGCCCCCCCCCCCCCCCAGGCTTTAGCTTTCACAGTTTAGCTTTATGTTAGCATGAAGTACTGCTAATAATGTTAATGACAGCGTGAAAGTGTGAAAGAGTGTCCGTGAACACCATGCGGATTGAATGTGTGAATATTGTGAGCAAAGACATGCTCGGGTGTGCCTCACGAACCTGTGCATCCAACAGTCCCAGTAGGACATTGATTCATTAAGACTCGCATGATTGTTGCTGCTCTTGTGTAGAGCCCACGTTCACTCACGGACTCTTCTGGTTGTTCAGTTTGTCATTTGAAGTGCCTGTTATATGTATGGGCAAAATGTTAAAAAGTGTTAACAAATATGATGCGGTGTATATATCATGTCTGCAATATTACTGCAGAATTCTGCCATTAATGCATAATTAAACATTTGTTAAACTCTACGATTAGTAAGTTTAGTTAAGTAAGATACAGTATACAGAGTCATGGGTTTAACTAAAGTCCCATTCTGCTTTAAAGCACAATTCCTTTTGGATTTCACAGTGTTTTTCAGTGGGTCAGGGATGAAGCCTGCATTCTTGTGTGGGCAGATAGACTGCTAGACAGTGAGACAGCCATCAGAGCAGGGCCAGATCAGACAGACAGAGGTTTTACTAGATTACACAAGCCTTGTCTGAGTGCCGGATTTTCTTGCCTTTTGTTGCAGAACCTGGCTTGCGGAATAGCAGATCAAAGCCTCATTCAGAGCATTTCACATGGGATCATTTACACTTCTGTGAAAAGTACAATCACACAGACGAGCATAAAACCTCTCCCGCATTCATTAATGTACAAATTTGACCAAAGACAAAAGGTTAGGTGGGGATAAAAATGCTCCCTCTTTTTAAAATGGGAGTATTCACAGCTACTCATTAATTCTATTTCTGCTTTGAGCGTCGACCCCCCCCCTTCCCCCCCTCCTTTTCACTCGGGGAAGCTCTCAATTCATTAAGAGATCTACAATGAATGCATTATTCAAAACTAGATTGGCATCGGCGCGAGTGTTGTGTTTACCGTAGCTCATGAAATATGGATCCAGCGCAGGGCTGCGCGTGCAAGAAGCCGCCTGATGCGGTCATGATGTTTGCGAGGGTTTCCACGTTAGTCACTGCCCGTCACTCAAGGAGAATCCCTCCTAGGTGCCATGGCGGTGTTGATTGTCTGCCATGATTGTCGTACATTAAAGCCGCTGTGTGCACTTAAGATAAGAGATTTACCTCCGGGTGTGACCATCTACAGTACCAAGGATTACCAGGCTAGCGGTTAGATTTTTTTTTCTCCTCTCAGTCTCTCATTGCATATTTAAAGATAAGCGTTTACGCTTACACTTAGAATCTTTAATTTCACCGAATTAAAGATGTATAAAGATACCCACATCATAGAAGGAACTCGGGGATGTTGTATCACAGCACAGCACACTGTGCTAACAGTTGCTACACTTTGCGTATAGAGGCCTGCTACGGCAAGATTTGTTTAAGTAAGAGTGAGGTTGGTGCGTCCGCGCCAAGCTGTTTGTTAGATGTCAACCGCAGTAATTATAACAGAGACGGCATGGCAGAAACGATATTGAGTGCCCTAATGGCGTCTACGGAGAAAACGCGGGGTATGGGGTGTTTTTGCTCAAATGAAGTGACTCACCGGCAAAAGAAAAAAATGAATGATTGCTTTCTCCAAAAACTCCTGGGCTCACAGGTTGATTTAATTGAGTTGAATTAAACCTAAGCCAGGTAGAAATGGAGACAGAGAGAAAATCTATGGCCACGATCTATAAAACCCTTTAGGGTTTCGATCTGGATTACGCAGATTATTTTCCCGTCTGGTCACAGTCACACTTCATTCCTGTCGCCGGACTCGGTATTCCTGGGCTATGTGTTTTATCACTGCGGAGAGTAGAGTCAGGTGTCAGGTGTTGCCCGGCTGGCGTGTGATCAGAACCTACACACCGGAACCACCAAATAGTCGGAGAGGGATCGCTGCGGTTTCATGTCCAAGTCCGCAGAGCTCTTCCATAGCGTAGCCTCGAGTATCATTGTTATCGCTAATGAATCTTAATAAGCATCATTACTGAATCTTAATGAGAAGTAAATTGGAACAGCTAAGGGTGGTTCAGCACAGTTTGATTAGCCGTACCCGCCATAGCTCGCGAGTGCCCCCCTCGTAACCCGGGCCGGCCCCTATGTTAATGGTAAACTGCACAATCTGCGTGCGGTTGGTGCCGCGCGTGTTTTCAAATGTCTCAGCAAATCAGCCGTGGTGTTAAATTAAAGTAAAAATAAAAAGCCATGCAGTAATTCAGTGATCAACAGATGATTGGGGCCATGCTTCGCCACCTGCCAACAGGCGCGGCGCTGAGCTGCCAAATCAGTCTCCACAGCGAGTCAGCCCACGACGGCTTATCTCGTCCACACGTTGGTCTTTCTCTGCTGCTGCCGCTGCTACTGCATACGTGCCGAGACAGAGCTGCGCCGCCTTACATCTTTTCTCTCTGTTTGTATTTAGCTCGCTGTCTTTCTTTACCTCTCTCGCCGTCTCTCTCGTAAGCAGCCACGCTGGCGACTGTGACGTCTCTGCCTGCCGGCTTTTTCTATTTCTCACAAGGAGTGTGATTTCCCAGCAAAACTGCCTCTTGTTGTTGTCAGTTTCAAGATGATGTGTTAACTCCGAAGATGCAATGATTATCCAATATAGGTTGAGCTGCCGGTTGAGTAAAGCTGCTTAAAGGCAGCAGATAAAAAGGTTTGAAGCCAAATTGTATTTTTATCTGCTACATTTTAATCCTTCCCTGTATTGTGCCAGTAGTGATGATACTGGCAGAGAGGGCAAATTGACCCTATACTGTTTGATTGATTTGATGTGAAGGCAACTGCAGTACCAGAGATGTATAAACCTGTGTTTGTCAAACGCGATCTGGAGCTCGGCCTGTTTACAAACAAGACGTTTAACAGCTTGCATTAAATCCTAGCTCAGCAAATGAATTACTTAACATACTGTAGCATTACCTATCGCATATGTTTAACATTTAAAGGGTCACACTTCAATTTGTATTTGAAATCACCCTGGTGGCTGAAGTCGGCTTTACAAACAAAAAAACCCCTTTTTTTTAGGTTTGAGAGAGTGCTGAGTGGCTGGCACATCTCTCTACTCCCCCGCCTACAGCGGACATACTGTAGGCTCACACACTGTTCTCTGACCCTCCCCTTGCAGCAACATACACACACTGTGTTCAGAATTGAGGAATGTGCCTTTACTAATAAGTGCAGCACTATATAGCGAGACTTGAAATGCTACTGCGTCCTGTAGAACCTCAGAGATTGTTGTTCCAGCTGTCTGTGTTCGTCCATCTGTCAGTCAGTCAGTTGTGAGACTGATTGATCGTTTTTTAGCGCGTTTTTATTTATATA
>JAODOY010000006.1:2323927-2337497 GCA_025399855.1 Forbesichthys papilliferus | reverse complement strand
AACAAAATGTAATTTAATAAACACCCCCCCCCCCCCCCTGCCGGCAAAGATGCAGGGCACGATAGGGGGAAATCTCCACTTTGTGACATTTCCTAAGAGTTGAATAAGACCACCATGTTTGCCTGGCCTGTCAGCGGAACTTTTGATCCCCGCTCCTTCTACCGCAGGTGCATTCCCATACTCCTAGCACACATCAGATGATGGCTTCCCTCAGCGCCTGCCTTGCTACAGGGGCTACATTGACAGGTGCAAAGATGTACGCCTTTTATTTTGGATTTTCTTTCCTTTTTTTTTTTTTTTTTTTTTTTTGCGCGAAACGCGTCATTAATCTCGACCAATGGCCGCCCGCTAAACGTGTTTTCCGAGGCGTCGCGCGAAAGGGGCCGGGCTGGCGCGCGCGGTGTCGCCGTTTGCCTGGTTGTCGCGAAGATCAGAGGGTTGAGAAAGATGGAGAGATGAATGCGGGAATATGGCAGCTGTGCTGCTGGGGGAAATGCAAGGCAAGAGAGCCGCACCGGGCCACAGTGCCTTCCAGGAAGGTATTTCTCGCCTGATTTGTATTGCGTACGTGTTGTCTCACAGGCGTAGGTTTCCATCACGCACACACGCACGCACACACACACACACACACAGTAGCAACTGACAGCTGGAAACAGAGAAAAATGTTGTGCCAGAGATATTTACAAAACAAATCTCATTGTGTCTATAAGCTGCGAATCACCCTACGTGCGGTTTGTCCCCTCATGAATTTTGATTTAGTTTGGAGGTTTCGGGACGATGTAGCCCAGAGGCCGATGACATTCATGGTGATGACGTTTCAGGTTTGATTTCCAATGGCTGTGGAAATATCAATCTTCCTCAACGGCATCTGGCCTCTCTCAGGCTTCTGGCATCCCTACGGGAGCCGCCGTGGGTGGCGGTGCTCTGGCTGACTAGAGGGCCTCGGCATCACTGCTATGGGCGCCGTGCTGGGGCCACCCTACAGCGAGACCCTCATTTGCCCACAGTAGCACGCCACCCTCTGTGCCCACGAACTTTGCTCCCTCTAATTGACTCTGTCACTTAGACAGGGAATGAGCGATGCAGCGAGAGGCAGGGGCATGGGCGGAATATATTTTTTTATTTTTTTCTCTCACTCTCTCGATACCAGCATAGCTGAACTCCACGCTTAGCAAAATCAAAGATAGCTGTCAGATGCCTTTTTTCTCTCTCACGGTACTGTTTGTGAGCTTAGATGACAAAGGTCCTCTGCTACTCGTGTGCCGAGATTGTCATTGATCTCTGTGAGCGCGTGGTACAAGTGCAGTTACTCGTAACGGGCTAGCCTGCCCATCACTTCTTACCCTTCTATAGATCACGCCGCCATTACAGCATGTGCTTCAGATGACTCCGAGTATGATTTTGGCCATTTAAACAGATTTTTAGTTTAGGCTGCTACCCTATTGCTACAGGTCTCAACAAGATGCTAATTTAAGTCAGTCGCTTATAAGAGACACTTTGCTGCTCATTGTTTGTCTATTAAACATTGTCACGGTTTACTTGACACACTTTGGAAAATCATTTCGCTCAAATCCTGTGTGCACCTTTTTAAGTAGTGTTTAATTAGCATTTTTTATCAGATCCTAACTAGGAATATTGTCACCATACCTGTGAATATACACAAAACCATACTCCTCATCGCATGTCCTAGAAGTGCATGTCTGTGACACGTGACCACGTACGTATAACATAGCATACATTATAATACTAATATCACTATACTATTTTGCCTTATGTTTATGTTGCTTTGATGTTAAAGCTGCAACAGCAGCAACATTAGAAAACAAACAAATGAATTAATGTCCTGCTGTTTGGTTTGTTTTTGTTTGTTTCGGCATGTTATTATAATTCACCAGCACATCATTCCAAAATACGTTAGCATGAATCTGAATCAAAGTAACTTACTTCCAGAAAAAATCAAAATGAAAAACCCAACTCTCATTTATCTTCTGTCTGCACACATAAGGCCGGTTTAACATTCTGCTGTGCTCATGCTCTAATAGAGATATGGGCCCAGATAGAGAATCGTGCATTTAAGTATCTTTTCTACAGATGGACCTGGCAGCCTTGTATTGATGGTCATTCTGAAATCACATAGGATCTCTTTGTGTGCGCGCGTGTGCATCTGTGTGCCTGTGCTATGCCGGGTGCTAATGACTGCTGGCATTGGTTCACTGTCAGTGGATCAGTAATTAGTATTGAGAGGTTTGGGGGAGAAGCGCAGATCACCCCCTATCCCTCGAACAGATGTGTGTTTGATGTGCTAACCCAGCGCACGCACACACTCAGACCACAACACCAGACTGGCATATGGAAACACGTAGATGCAAGTCTGTTTCAGCAGGCGGATATACAGCAGTTTTAAATGTCACATACCAATATAAACAGAAGCAGAACTACAGGAACAAAAGCAAAAAAATATCCACAGCCGCTATCAGTCTTACCTAGCTAAGACCACAAACAGCCCCTCTACCTACCCCTAGGGGTGTGACGGTACACTGACGTCACGGTTCGGTTCACACTGCGGTACTTAAGTCACGGTTCAGTACATTTTCGGTACAGCGCTTGTTTTACACAAATACCTTCTAAGCTTATATAGCCTCACATTTATTTATTTATTTTTTTACCAGATTGTGCCATTCCATGGACAATACAGTATATTGTAGGAGCAGAAATATATGACAAATATGTTTTATTAGACCAGCCACGTTCCCTTTCCACTCCCTTTCACAATCATTTCATTGATCCAACTGTCATAAATTAATACATTCTATTCCAGTTGCCATGTATTAATACATTCATGATTCTACATAATTGTCCTAAATCCTGATTCATGCATAATATATATTATGTTTTATTTTGTTCACACACATAAACGCACGCTCACACACGCACACACACACACACACACACACACACACACACACCTATGCACATAAAAATTAACACCATTTTTGTTACTGTGCACCTGTGTGGAGGAGGGTATATTCACTCTTACCCCCACACATTATAGCAATGCAACATTTATAATGAGCTAGTTACTTGCTAATATTGCCGGTGGTGCGGCCGTGCGGGACAGGTTAAAAAGCCGTCGGTAATCTGCGTGCAGTTTGCGTGCATGGCAGTCCAAACGCAGAGAAAAAAACTCTTCCACTTAGTTCCACGCGCATTATGCATTGTGCATTGTCATTTAATGTAGAACAACACCGACACATTGTACTTACACACTAAGGCTTACAGCTTAAAGGCTTGGTGGGAAACTCGCTTCTGAATTTTGGTTCTGCATTATGCTCAACTTTGCAACATACATTCAACAATACATGCATGCATTCAACATGCATGCACCGAAACGGTTCGATGCAAATACACGTACCGTTACACACCGACTTCCACCAAAAGATATGCTCAACAACCACATATCATTCACATATAAATGAAGTTACAAGCAATAATATGTTATAGAGTACTATAACTTCAATTTCAGATCGTACAGTATGTATATGCTCTTCTTACAGTATTACAATGGCAATGCATTTAAATCGATGCAGCCTAAATTCACAACTTGTAAATTAGTTATGAATATAACTGACGACAAACAATAAAGCTTGTCGGAGGTACAAATGAAGACTGTGACGAGATGGGAGTGAGGGGTCACGGCAGAGCAGAGATTAGCAAATATATAATGGTGGCCACAGTGATTGAGGAGGAGTAAGATGAATCCAATGTCTGTGATTATTTTTTAATGCAACATTGGAGTATAACATCATTATAAATCACGCTAATGTCAGAGCCTCGGTCTTTGTGGCTAATTGTCACAAAGTCTCCCCGACGGAATAGCTCTGTGACCTATACTGCTTTTATTTCTTGAGACCCTACATTTGCAAAGTGATGGTATTGTGGCTGATTAGGCACCCTTACACACACACGCACGCACACATACCCACACTATCACAAATAACATTCACTCCCAGCATCACACAGCCATTGTTCTGCTTTAAAACACAGGGAAAGAAGCATCAGTCAAGTATATTAGCTGGATCCTATTACTGTCAGCAGATTGGCTCTCTGAGCCATCTTAAAGAGCCCCCAGACAAAACTTCCTGTCATGTTAATCCAAGCTTTAATAAATAGAGGGATGTGTAACCATATTCAAATAGGGGCTCCTGTATTTATGCTGACAAAGAGAGACAGGCTATCACAATATGACAGATGAAAGCTTTTGCATAAAAGGGAGGAAAAATAATGGTTTTTATTGGCATTCATTCACTCCCTTTCTGAAGAGAAATGTCATATTATTGAAATAGCTTTAAAACCGCTTAAGCCTTATCTAAGTAAAACACTGTCGGTATTAGGGATATTGGCCATTGTGAATGAACTGAATGCTATTCAACACAGGGTGCCCACTTGTTTTGTCCTGCTTGTTCACCTTATGATAACAACGCCCCTAATGTCTCCTGAAACAGATTGATGTTATTGAATCATAACATGGTTTCATTGAGAGCACTTCATTTGTGTTTCAGTTAATAGCGAAAGTTGCCGTTCTGTTGTATTTTCCACTTGATTATTATACAACATTAAGTTAATAATGGCTGGTGTTTATAAGCAAGAGCCCTAAACATGTATTAGAATATAGGGAAATCCCAGATAATCAGCACTGTATGAATAATTGTTGATTTAGTATTGGTAGAATATAATATCCCTAAACAACAATAACATTAAAAAATAATTTAAGAAATTTTAAAAAACAACATTAAAATGAGATCAATATCCCACATCACAAAGAAAAGACAAAAAACCTAATTATATTAATGTAAACTATTTGTCTATATATTGTCAATCAATTTGTCAATCAATTATAAGCAAACAATTATATATGAGAAAGTGTGTCTTGAGTCTGTGGGGAGGTTGGGTAATGTTTCGGCAGTCCTGATGGAAGCTCATTCCATCGTTGTAGTTCATGTACAGAAATATTCAAGACTTCAATGAAATTCCACTTATATACTATATATAGTATATACAAATTATGCATATTGCCGTAACATAGCTAAAATGTATCATTACTTGCATACATTATTACACTAAGAAGATTGTGTAGACATTTAATAACCCATAATCACATTGCTTCTAAAACAAAGCAAATGTGTGTGAATGTGTGCAATTTACCCGTGTTTACCATCTAATCTTTTCAAGTTGTCAGGATGGTTTATTTGAATAGCACTTAATCGATGTTGCACCTTTAAAGGTGCTTGGGAATCCCACAGGAAATAAAAAGTATTTTTTCCCTGAGCCTGTACTGCTTTTCAATCATCGCTTCACTCAGCTGTTTTTATATTCACTGTGAGAGAGGGCAGCTTGCACTAAACTTATTTCATATGTGCGTCTGCTGAAAGAGAAGAGGATGGGTTTGGCAGCGGGCAAAGGAATCCTCTTAAATAAGTCGTCAGTGTTAAACCGTCTGCTCTGGGGCACCTAGATCGCTTACCTCTCCAAACACTATTTTAGGTAGAACGCACAATATTTCCTTGCCTGAGCTTTCTCATGGGAGAGTGAGGGAGAAGCTGGGCATGCTCGTTTTGTGAAGGTTGCTCGCAGGCATACTCCATTCTGACAGCATAAGGAGCCGGTGCGCAAGAGTGCGGTGGAGAGGGAAGGAGTTGGCGTGTTGAAGACCTATTAATAAAATGACTCCATAATGGGCAGCACCCTGCAGGCTGGCGAGGGAGGAGACGGGGATTGATAGACAAGGACAAGTTCCTCCAGCATATTGAAGCGTGCGGACAAGCCTCTCTCTGCAAGGCCAAAACGACGTCGTACTCAAATCTCTAATGTAGGAGTTCAACTTATAAATGTCTTATGTTTTTTAGGTTTTTTTCTGTTAAAAGGTGTCATATAATGCCTTTTAAAACATGTTGTATGCGGTGCAGAATAAATCACTGCCTTCTATACGGTACACACTACACAATTTACCGAAATAATCGAATAACGCTTAATAAAATGTGATGTTTAGAGTATAAAACCAGGACAGCGTGATTGTACCAGAATGCAGAATGCAGTGTGTCGAAGAATGTGTTGAAAATACACGTTGATTGAGAGACGCTATTCTGGAACAACACAGAAATATGATTTATGTAACCTACTGTACTTCATTATGTTCAGGTGCAATTCTCATAGTCTAAATGTCCCCCTATAAAATGGTCAATAAAACCATATCATGGTAGCCTAGTAACTTTTTAAAATTCTAATGCAAATGTTATGCCAAAGTGAGAGTGAAATAGAATCACATTAAGTGTGAACGTTTTTGTGTGTACAAATCGCTTCTGATTATTTTGTTTATTGTATGAAATGGCCTCTTGAGTGGCTCTGTTGTCCTGGTTTGTGTTTTTGCTGCTCTGAAGGCTAAACCCTGTGACATAGGAGGGCCCATGCTGTTTCAACAATGCCCGGAGGTGCACACACACACACACACACACACACGCCTCCCTGTTAGAATATACATCAGCTCCTATCACCATAGCGACCTCCTTGGATGCTGAGCAGGGGAGCTCATAAATAAGTAATCCCTGGCAGATTTGAGGAATTGTCTTTCTCAAGTTTTTCGCTCAAGCCATTTTGTTAATGTCAACATGAGGGAAAGTTACTGGAATAAGTGTTGACACTCACCCCCTTGTGTATATCATTAATAATTACAGGCACAAGAAACTCTGTCACACGACTGCCAAAAACACACATTCTGAGTCTGTTTTCTTCCATCACTCTGGCTCATGGGTGTTGAAACACAACCTTATGACATTAACTCTCACATACCTTTGCATTGAAATCTGTAACATCTTTTCAGTATAATTCAGTACAGATAATGTACTGTGCAATGCTTATCTATGCACAAAGCAGTAGAAATATGACACCATTGTGAAAATAATCAATGTGGAAATACATGTTGGTAATGAAAGTGACATTAAAGTCACAAATCAATTATTTTAATCTGAGGAAATGTAAATTAGCAAACATAGTTTGTGTAGAATGTGTTCCAGCATGAGTACTGTTAAGTCTAATATAATTTGGTGTCCCCAAATGAACAGTCTAGGGGGATTTGGGAGGGGGGGTAAGACCTAAAGTAAGATCTTTGTTCATAAAGGCTTGACCTCAACAATAGTGTTGTTTTCACCCCTGTGTATAATTACAAGGGCTTATGAGAAGCTTAGGTTTTGCCCTCTACTTCTTGTTAAGGCACCACTTGTGAAATGCCCTTGTGCGGATGTGGCATGTTGCAGCTTGTGGGTCCCAGACATTGATAAAGATTTTCTCTACAAAGGAACAATTGAAAAGGTTGTCACAAATTTGCCCATTGTCACCGGCCTGCGATCATTTTGCTGGTAATTGAGTCCATTGTAATAGAGTATTAGTAAATGCTGCAAGGGGGGTGTTGATATGGGAGGGCAGTGCCAGATGAATCTTCTCCTTGACTGTGACTATTATCTATAATAATAATGGTGTGATGGTGTTATTGATCCCTGTAGGGAAATTTTTCTTCTCATTTTACCCTCTCCACAGGGAGGTCTTTATACTTACAGTTGAAGAAATCGTCAGAAACCTCTCCTGCAGAATGCAGGTCTTACTCAAGGACACATCGGTGTTAGATTTTTTTATCTACAAAAAAAAGCTCTAACCTGTTCCCACAAACACTGGGGCCCTATTCCAGGCCCCCATAATATGTACCTATTTAGAGAGTGCATTTCCTCATCTTTCCTCATCAATGGCTTTTTTTCTGGTTAGAGGAACAGTCAGTATCTGGTGTGGGTGGGTTTAAGGTGGTATAGCTGTGGCTAGCAAGACTGTTATAAAGGGACTGGCAACAATAATCATTCTAAAAAGCTGAAATTGCTATAAATTAATGCAGCTGGAAATGTTAGTCACTAGCGATTGTTGTAATTCTTTGGAAAATGAAAAACATGTGTCAAAAAATATGTATATATGTAATATATGTATAAAAAATATGTCAGAATGAATAATATAGTAACGAAATGGCCCTTCAGTGTGAATAAGGCTTGTTATGTAGCGCAAGAGAGACAGCAGTATTTAACTTGACCTTGACATACTGACCAGTCTGTGCCACCGCGACACCAAGCTATAGCCTGTCCCGAACCATGGCACATTTCTTTGAGACGACGTCTCAAATTGGATGCGGTGGATGTCAGCGTTTCCCCCAGACTGAAGGGATTCTCCCGTGGTCACCCTCTGCTGTGTGTGCTGCATGCAAATCATGTGCCACCATTTGTGCCACCTATCTAAATCACTGTCATAATACATTCCCAGAGCTCTTAAATCTCCCCGTCACAAGGCACCTCTGCTGATTTTCCCCTATCCAAAAGCAGAACACGTCAGCACTTATTGATGCCTTTGTCCTTTGATACATAATTCAAGGCAGCAGGCCTTTTTGTGAGGGTTTTCAAGTATAGATTTGGTGATGCCACTGGTGGAGGCTAGGTTGCGCAGGACTTGGTGTTGAACATCATATTATTTGACAGGGACAGCATGAGTGGTTTTTCCCAGGACTGCCGCTATCCATAACCTTTTTTTAATGTAGTTCCTATGTTGACAACAACATTGGACTGGCCACATACAATACGGTGCCTTTACCTGAGTCTGTCTGCGTAGCCTATAAAGCTTAGCTTATTTACAGCCTAGTACTATTTACAGGGTTTAATAAAAGGCTCACCCCTGAATAAGGCTGATGGTACAGTATACTGTGCCACCAGAAATAGTCGCTTAGTGTACACTATCCTAGCCATACTTATTTTTGACATAGCCGTACGCCAGATGTTAGTATTGAATCTGAATTTGCAGTTTTTTCTCTCGGTATTGGCTGAACATGATGATGCGGTCTCTCGGTTTTAGAGATTAACTTGTTTGGAAATCAGTCGGCAATCTGGCTCATTAAATTCCATTAATTTGTACAGTGATTCGACCGATTTTGGAACCAGACCACCCAGTGGTCATTGGAAGTATTGCTCCAGTCTCCTCGTTTTCTCATTGGCTTCAACACTAAACTGTGTGTAATGTTTTGTGGAAAAGACTATTTAATGGAGAGGCGTCAGTCTCAGGTTTAGTCATAGAGCTGGTCCCGGCACATTCCTGTGCATAGGCCATGACAAAATAGACTTTTGCTCTTTTCTTCGTTGCCACAGAAAGGCCAGGCACTTCACCGGAGTTCCCATTCCCCTTTTACATAGTGATAAAACAGCCATTATCCTTTGAAACCTTTCTTCTCGCCAAGCCAGGAGAACGGGAAGGGTGAAAGAGGAGAAGGAGGTGGACAGAGAGAAAGATTTCTTCCCCGAGGTGAGTCTGGCCTCACCTCTGTGCGGAGGGCCTTTTTGTGAGCATTGAAGAGGTCCTTAACCTTCTATCAGATGGAAGCACACAGTTGTGTTCTGCTCGAATAACTGCATTGAAAAGCCCTGAAGCACAGGAGATGGTTCTATAGACTCTGGAAGTGGCAGAGAGTGACAGAGGAGCGTGAGAGAGAGAGAGGGATGGAGGGAGAGAGCAAGAGAGAGAGAGAGACAACAGAGAGAGACGGAGATGGGCGGGCATATTGTCTGACCTGATGGAGTGTGACCCCCCCCACCCCCCCACCGCGTGATGAGCACATTCACCGTTAAAGTCCCTATCAGCGCCACACTATGAACCCGTGTTCCCTGTTGAATGGCGCTGTCTGACAGAACGCTCCTTCTTCAGTAATGTCACAACAGCGCGGCTCACTCCGCCATATAATACAGTCACATTAATAGCACATGTTTCATTTTACAAAATAACTGTCCTCTCCCCCCCTCCCCGTTTAAACCACATGTTATAGCAGTGCTATCAATCTCCAGAACATCCACTGGGTGTTTTTTATTTTTTATTTTATTTGTATCAGTGGTGATTTGCAGGTATCACTATGGGTACACTATGTGCTCCTAAATGGCCAAACCACCAGGTGTAAAATAAGATGTGGGTGTGAATTACCTCCATGAGCCGGTGAGGTTGTATTGTCAGTTTAACTGGCACGGTCCAAATAAATATGTTTTGCAACGACCAGTCAGAAAAGTAAAGATATGGCTTATATTCTATATATTTTTAAATGCAACTTGTTATGTTATCTTTTAATACCTAATGTACAGTAAATGCATGTATCTATAGGGCTTAAACTACAGTAGGTAGTGAATACCAGTATGTGGCTCGAGCTATTACAATTATTTTGTCATGATACAGTATCAGTTAATTAACTTCAAAAGGTGCTTTATCTTTGTTCTGTATATATAATAACATATATTACAGATAAGCTATATATACAGTATATACATTATAGACTATGTAAATATATATACAGTATATATAATATATATATACAGATATATATATATATATCCACACAGGCAGGATTGAGATTGATTGAGAACTTGACTTATGCAGTGCACAGCAGACAGGTTTGTCATGTGTGCCCAACCAATTTTGCAACCATGGATTTTGCCTCAGGGATACGCAGCCTCCTGGACGATGCACTTTTTGATGAAATGCTTCAATCATATTATGATACTGATATGACTCTGATTCTAACCTAAGTCAATTTGTTCATGCCTTTCCTCAAACTGAAAACCTCAGTTTGTCTAGAGCAACAGGTTTATTATGTAAGACATGAAATGGTGAAACTGTGATAGAGGATATCTGTCAACACAGGATTTTATATAAATGACACAATGTACCTTTTGATAGATAGATACAGCACCTAAACATTTCTAATTACATGTACTCCACTTTATGTGGTGAAAACCTGTATATGTTATCATTGGGCAGCAATGATAACATTTACAATGCAAATACATAAAGGACACACATTACACATAGACTCTTTACTGTATATCTTGATAAGATGCAAATTCACACCTGTAGTGTGTATAGGTCAGACAATAGTGATCACTTTTAAGGAAGGAGCGCTGCTACATACTTATACAAATAAAGTTTATTATTATTATTATTATTATTATTATAGCACATTTCATACACAATGTGCAACTCAACGTGCTTTACAGTTAAAAACATATGAACAAAAGATGAAGGGAACAAATTAAATTAAACAAAAATAAATAATAATTAACGGAAAACTAGGTAAAAGCCATGAAAATAATAAAAAAACATTATTGTACATAGAGATATATATAGATAAGTGTTTTTAACTTGGGAAAAAAAAAAAATATATATATGTGTGTGTAAAAATGTTAAAGAAATTAAAATTACAATATATAATAAGGCTAAACAGTGTGGTTAAGTAGAAATTCTCAGTCATAGGCAAGTGAGAAGAGAGGTGTTTTTAACCTGGATTTAAAAATTGCTATAATTGGGGCATGTCTAAGATCCTTTGGTAATTTATTTGGACAGCATAAGTGCTAAACGCAGCTTCTCCGTGTTTCGTTTGGACTCTAGGCTGTACTAACTGACCTGTGTTCATGGATCTAAGAGCCCTGCTCGGTTGGTATTCTTACCAGCTTTAATGCAATAGGGTCTTGATTAGAACCCTCTTCTTCTATCAAATGCAGCACAGTTCTTTAAGGTCATGAGGTTTTTCCAGTTGTGTGGTGAGTTGTCTGAAGCGCCCTGAGAGGACCTGACTCACGTCAAGTCACGTTACTGTATTTATATATCACATTTAACACTAGAACCACTGAAACACTATTTCTATAGAGAAACGCAACACCATGCAACACATATACCTTTGTTCTTATTAATGGACCATTAAGCCTCTGTCTCTACGATGTCTAAAGTTTGCAGTGGTTGTGGCACTGAGTCTGTTGTCTGTTGTATTGTCAAACTGAACAAGATGACAACATGTACAGTATTTACAAACATAGCGAGGTGTAAGTGTCATTTCATTGAGAAAAGGGCAGAGAGTGCCGCAGCCTTACGCGCACACGTAAAGCACTTGAAATAAGGGGGGAGGCTGATGGCGACGCGCTCCGCTGTCTCGCTGCTGTTAGCGTGGCCTTCATGTGGTTCTCACACACAGTGTAGTCTCTGAGGTGTGTCAACATGTCCAAACGGCTGGCTAGCTTATGCATGCTGTGCCGGGCCTGCTGCCTCTGTAAGCACATAGTGTGCTGGCTGCCTGCCAGCGTGGAGCGCGGTCGGTCGTCCGGTCACTGTCCACCTTGGTGTCCCACATCACACTCGTGCCAGCCTGTAGAATTTCCCTCCACGCTTGTCTTGCTTAGTCCGTTTTGCACTGGGCAGTTTGCTCAATGATGTAGCCTATCACCCAAATTATCTGTCAGGTAAGGAATGCCTATAGTTATTATTCATGTTTATAACGCGATTGTACTGAAAACATGTTGAGGGTAACTATCCATTTAACATGGGTTTTGATTGTGCATTGTTTCCTTAAATATGGCCATTAAGATGCATGGATGCGCTGATCACTTGTGGGTAGCCACGTTCAACTATGCTAATCGTGGTGACAGGAGTTTCTTGGAACTACAAAATACTGAAAAGCACAAGCGAAGTAGTGCAAGTTTACAATGGCACCATTGATATTCTAAGAATGCGAGATTGATGTTTAAATGATGTACAGTATATAACGTCACGGGAGAGAACATATGCATAATAATAATAACAGTTACATACTGTATACTGTATTGAGATGGCCCAAAGATAACACCAAAGGAAAAAGAGGTTTTAAAATTAAATATAAATGTATTGGTAGTGGCGGATGTCCTTAGCCTGGTATAATTAGATCCAAAATGTACTTTGTGAATAAGGTCTGGACATGCTCTATAGGAGATTGTTTCCAGTCGTTGCATACTAAAGGGCGTAGACCTCGGGTTAATTTTGAAACTACAGAGGTAGTTTCACCCTTAGTCTTCATCCGAATCTGTGAAATAGAGTAAAGGAAGTGGTTAGCGAATCTAAGGTGTCTAAACCTGTGAGTAATATTAAGGAGATACTAAAGGTCTAATAACATAACACAGACTTTTAAGATTTAAACATATGCAGGTTTGATATTTGATATTTTAGTTTTCAGTTCTGTACTTGTGCAATGGGCCTACTTTTTAATTGACTGGTGGTGGTAGTCCTTTTCAGATCTGGCTTGTGTGTTTTGCAGTTGTGACTAAGCAACTCTTTAATTCAGTGTTATTTTAGATTTGATTTCACCTGTTTCAAGAAAAGCTGATTCACATAGGCTACATTGACTGAAACATAGACAGCTAACCTTAATTAGCTCACATAGACTACGTTGACTGAAACATAGACAGCTAATCTTAATTAGCTCACATAGGCTACGTTGACTGAAACTTAGATAGCTAACCTTAATTAGCTCACATAGGCTACGTTGACTGAAACATAGACAGCTAACCTTAATTAGCTCACATAGGCTACGTTGACTGAAACATAGACAGCTAACCTTAATTAGCTCACATAGGCTACGTTGACTGAAACATAGACAGCTAACCTTAATTAGCTCACATAGGCTACGTTGACTGAAACATAGACAGCTAACCTT
>JAODOY010000006.1:2245840-2298115 GCA_025399855.1 Forbesichthys papilliferus | reverse complement strand
TAAGTAAAGAGTATTTGTATATTTAAAGCTAATACCGTATATTGTATGAAACAAAATGGAGTATAGGGCTACCATCTTCCACCTGTGCACCAAGACCATTTTCCACCCTATATTTATTTTCAAATACTATGCATTCAGCATTCTCAAGACAAAATTAGATGTTGAAATGTACTGTATAAGGGTGCACCGATAGAGCAGAATCAGCTGATTTCCACTTAAAATACGAAATCGGTGGTAGCCCGATTTTCCTTTGTAATGACCGATATGGAAAACCTTTGTTGTCAATTAAATGGCTGTCGCGGGCAGGATAGAAATACATTGCGGTATCAGTATCGGACGATTTTGCAGACTGAAAATTGACAATTGGTATCGGCCAAAAACATCCAGGTCAATGCTCCCTAGTACTGTATTTTATTTTTTTATTTTTTTAGACAAACCTGTCCACTTAAGATTTTAAAAATGTTTTGGTGTCATCTGCCACATTAACTGTCATAGTATTTTAAAGCCATATACAATGTGTCTACAAAGTTGAATGCCACATGGTACACCAGCTTGCAGTTCTTGTAGAAGTTAATTTAATACAGTACATATGTTATGTAATTATTCTCCACAAAAATAAACCACAGTAACAGCTTTGTAGACACATTAGTATAAGAAGTGTATATTTTTGAAACCATGGAAGTGAATTGCGGATAAACACTACTGTCCGTTTCCAGTCCAGCACCTGCCGTGAATGAGGGATTAATTCATTGTGAATGTCAATGGAGGAATGTAATATAAGGAAACTACAGATTATGTGTTTTAATAATGGCTTTGTGAGATATATCTTACCATAATTAAGGCAAGAAGCAGTTTTGTGGCTAATAATAAGATAATTATAGATATGTGCCTTATACATGCTACTAAAACATTTTCCCAATATATTGGATAAATATTAATGGTGTGTGGTCAGGTCAATCAACCCCTACAGAGAAGGGGTGACCAAAATTGACCAAATATATTAAACGTGTAGGCAGTTAGCTACAATAAGGTTCAAGTCTGTGTTCTCACTACTTCTCCATTTTAAAGGGTGCTTTTGACGGCTCGTAGCGCGTTTCCTATGGCAGAATTTCAGAACAATCAAATTGCCGAAAATAAAAATATAATGCAGATTAATAGTTTGACACCTTCCTTTCCCTGGGAAAAGGGGTTACGTAGCATGTAAAACCACACACACAACCTGGTTACACATCCACACACACACACAAGCCTCTATCATACTTTATCTTTAACCCAGATTAATAATGAATCATAATCAATCAAATCTTGATTGATTAGGCTATTTAGGTTTGTATATTTGTAGTATTTCCTCTACAATAATGTCGTAAAAATCGACACCGCCACTTTGAGGGGTGGGTGGGTGGGGGTGAGAGGTGGGTGGACTAGTAGGACTAGTTCATCTGAACATCAGATCTGAAGGGTCGGCAGCACTGCACGCCACTGATGAATAATATTTTGTGCAATCAGATTATATAGTTGTATGTATTCAAATCAAAATATTGTCATATTCTGAGTAATGAGTCAGTGAGATGAGTGTGCTTGTAAACAAAGCCAATGATTGGATTGGCCCAATTGCTTGTGGAGATTTGTAGATACTCTTCTGCTAATCCAAAAAGCAGAAAGTATACCTTGATCAGATTGTGTGTATCAGCGAAAATTAAAAATTTAAAAAATCAATCAATTAGAGAAATGGGTTTTGCTTACCCTGGGTTAGCAGCCGGTTTGTTCTCTAAATAACGGACCGTTAAAATATGCAAAACAATGTTAAATGGCCGTGAAAAGCCTTTTTCTTAAATGAATAATCTCGCACCCACATGCCTGGCATCCTTCATCCAGAGGCTGACATTTCTAAACCCTTCACGCTATGTGTTTTGACTGTTCATCTGGGAGTGGAGGCTGCAGTGAATGAATCACAATGTTTCCTCTCGTCAGTCAGCGAGCCCTTTCAAGTCTACTGATGGAATCCATTCACCAGCCAAGTTAACGGAAGCTCCACACACACACACACACAACAGTACACCTTAGGCTGGCCATTGCCCGTGTACACCAGTCACACACCTTCTCCCCAGACCCACACAGTTAATATGTAAGGGAAATATTGAAAAGGTCAGGAGAATTGAATATTTCCACAGAGTGTCAGCTGGCCTGAAAGATAGAGAAAGACAGCTGTAAGTCTTTAACTCCATTAGTGGGATGGAAGACCAGGAACATTATGTAAAGCCAGGGCATGTGCAGTTTTGGCAGTTCTGTGTTTATGTGTATTTACAGCCCAATACAGAGCCATAACATTCACAGTACGTATTAACCTCCAGCATGTATTAACTTACTAGAGACACAAGATGTTAAAAGGTGTAACTTACCAACTGATTTCCCAGATTGCTGATAAAAACATTGACCTGGCCAGTTTACTGTATAATGTAAAATGAACGAGACATGCCTACTGGGGGTGCATGATGGTAATAGGCATGGGCGTGTGTTTTGTTTGAATATTTAGAGGGAACATATTGGGGGTCCTCCCCCAGGATATTTTTAGCATTAAACATTTCCTGCATTCTGGCGAACAATGTGTTCCTGTTCTAGATTAATTTTATGGTGGAAATGTTTTTGTAAAGGGAAACAAACAGGAACCCTGGGACAATTTAAAATATAATGTAATACAATGCAGTAAACATTATTGATTTAAAATTCTCCTGTAGGCTGACATTTTTTCTAATTTATTATCGACACATAATGATTTACACTTATGTCCACCTTTCTTTGGGGGAAGTAACCTCTTTAAACGTGCATGTGGCACCTATGTCAATGATGAATTAATTGCATTTAATTACTTTATTAACCCCTTGACTTTAATTAATATATCATATGCTCATGTTCAAATATTTCTGCACATTCATCAGAACATGACATATATATGTTTTGGGATTATTTTAAGGAATCTTAAATCTACACTGTTATTGAAGCATAGTAAAAAAAATTAAAAATAGACTAGGCTTACATATTTTGGTCATAACCAATTAAAACGTAAAATGATACCTAGTTAAAGCCCGGAAATAATTCTGGAAGACAAAAACCATAGCTTCTGAAGTTCAAATGTAAACATAAGTCAGAAATCACAGAGCTGTCGGTTGGGTCAATAGCACCCCCCTTCCCCCACGTCCCTTGCGGTCTCTTTGCGTCTCCACAGCCCGTTACATGTCTGGCAGAGCTTGTAGCATAACAATGTCGATCAACCCTCGTGAAGTCAGAAGATTTCTCATGTTGAATTGATCAAACACAAAAGCATTGCTGTTAGATGTAATGTCCAGTATATAAATGCTTTGCAGTTGTAAAGACTCATTTTTTTTACCTACTGGAGTGTTTTTTCATCTTGCATTTTCAGCATAGACAAGTCAGGTGTTCAGTGTTTGTCCTCCTAAGTAAATGTATGCCTGCTGAAATGCATGTGTTCATGAAGGTTGAGGGGAATCTTGGGGAATCTTGAAGTTTAGCAGGGTCAGACTGGTTTGCCAACATTATCGTCTAACAATCAAACTAGAGCACACTTAAACACAATTCACAATTTAAATAACATTTCAGAAAAAAATGTAGCTGTGTCTTTTCTCTCTCTCTCTCTCTCTCTCTCTCTCAAATATCCTCTCAAATGAATGGTTCATTACACGGGAGCCCATGCAAGCATAGAGGAGTTCATGAGCTATGAACCATTTATAGTTGCTGCACTAATATGACATCTACTGTACACGCAATAAATATCACAGAAGAATAATAAAGATAATGAAACTACTGTACATTAGTTTGGGTGACATTTCCGTGTCACGTAAAAAAGACTACTGAACTTAAAAGCCTCTTCAGCAGCTCGGCTGTCATGAAAAATGTTTGTGTCTGTGATTGTGTCTGGGTGATCTCCCCTCCCAAAACGGTGTACTCTACCAAGCAATGAAGACAAAATGTCTGCCAGCTCCCATTGTTAGCAGGGTGTCCCTTTACTGAAGAGAAAGCGTTTGGTGCTCCACAACCTCCATTCACATTGTCATCAGTACTTTCCAAGAGAAATGGTGGATCACGCTCCTATTCACGCCACAGTCTCATTGTAAATCACTCTGCGTATAGTTGACAGTGCAGTGCTTAAAATGTAAATCTAAATAACATTCAGGAGTCCTCGACATTTCAGACAAGTCATAATATTCCTGGCCCCACCTAGCAGTTGAAATGAGAACGTAATTTGCATTTCAAAACAACAGGTAAATGTAGCGCTCTCCGACGGTGTAATGGTTGCACTACAACACGGCAATATTTGAATATGCTTGTCTTCCAGTTAGCAAACTTCTCTATATCTCCTGGTTTTCCTAGCTTACTTGTCACTTTGATGCTTGCTTAGCTTCATTCTTGCCTGCCCCCGTGCTCTTTGAGCGTGAGGTTGGTAAACTCCCACATGCTCACACCACACAGCCCCTGACTCCTCGCTTGTTTCAAATCCATGACAAGGAGCCCTCTCTCTGAATATCAAAGAGCTACATCTGAAGGCTTGACGCTATGACTCACGCCCGGGACTGGCTGAACAGCAGCAGGCTCCTTGATGGGGGTGAATCTTGCTGCATGTGCCAGAGAGTCTGGCGGAGGTATAGCTTATCAGATAGTGTCACGTCTGGGCTCCCCGCAGCCCGCTAAGACGTCTAATAGACCCATTTGTCCTTACCGGTTCCTCCTTTCAAGACAGGGGTCATTTTTTTGAGGAACACACCACACCACCTTGGAGTACACAGGGGCAATGACAGCTATAAAGTGACTCTGGCTAAGGGGGAAGGGGGGGGGGGGTGCTTTAGTCCAGCTCCTTTAGTAGAAGCAGCTGCTAACGGCGACAAATCACAGCTTTGCTACACAGCAACTTTCCAACAGAGATAGAAGGCCTTTTCATTAGTGCTCTGCTACGTTCATACTGAGATAGCTAACTAGTCACTTTTCACATAGCAACGCTGGTGAACTATTATTCTAGCACAGCGCCTTTCCTCAGATACGACCCATTAGTTCAACTCAGCAAGTTGTTTCACCCATTGAGCGTGTGCATGTGTATTTATGCCGATGTGCATTAAATAGTGCACCTGTCAAGACTTATTTAATTCGTATTGACGGTGGGACTTCTACCTGAGTTGTGCATGCGTGCGCGCGCACACACACACACTCACAGAGAGTCAGTATGGCATGTGAATGGGGGGTGGCATATGAAGTGCTGTTTAAGTGGAGGCTATGGGGAGAGACGCGGGAGGGAGCCAGGAGGCGAGCCCACAAACAGATGGACAGGCCTTTGGCCAAGCGGAGCAGCAGAGCAGATAGATTGTGTAACATAGCGAGCAGACTCAGGCTCGCCCGTAGCAAAGAGCAACCAGGAGATGCCAGGCCTCTTCAGGCCCTGTCAGGAATGCAGGATCCTTTATCCCCAGTAAAGACAGCGTGGATGTGTGGTAAATAACACTCTTGTCTATGTCGACGTTCTCCCCTGCCACTCTCACATCCTGGCTTTGATAGGTGTTACGTGGGAGGACTTCTCAGCACCCTGACACAGTAGGGTGTAACAGTGTCAGGGTGTGTGGAAATTGGAATGACCTGATTCAGATTAAACCCCGGTGCCTTAGCAAGGTGACAAGCGTTTTAATAATCTGGGAATGAAAACAATACATATATATTCTTTTTTTTTTTACTTTCTTTTTTTTTGTGATTGGTTTATACAGTATGAAAGAAACCCAACATACTGTATCGCCTCACAAACAAACACGCTGTTACATTAGGATTTAATATATATACCACACCAGGGAACAGAGGCTGTGCTGACTTACTAAGTTGGCTTGGAAGCTCCCAGAAAGTATTTAACGTATTTCCCAGAGGCGTTGGACACAAGCTCAGTGGAGCCATGACCTTAGCTTTAATGCAGGAAGAACACGAGTGTAACTTTTCCTCCGAGACGTTTCCTTTAACAAAAATGCGTCGGGGTTGACTCGCCGTTTTTTTTTTTTTTTTCATCCCTCTCTGTCTCTCTCTCTTTGAGACACTGAGTGCCGTACATAAAATGTCTCGTCAAATAGAACATAGTGTTTAAAAGCTGAGACAGCCCTGTCCAATATGTCTGGGTGTGCAAAAGCAGTGAAATCTAATTATCTGTGTATGTGTGTGTGTGTGCGTGTGTTTGTCTTTTATGTGTCCACATAGGTAGAATGTAAGAAGGCCCAGCCCAAGGAGGTGATGTTCCCGCCAGGCACCCGCGGTCGTGCCAGGGGTCTGCCCTATACCATGGATGCCTTCATGCTAGGGATGGGCATGCTGAGTGAGTATAGGCAGTAGGACACAGAAGCATGTACTGTACAGTTGGCATTAGCGGCCATGTTAAACGCAATGACAACACTATAAGGGCATCGATAAATGAAAACAAATGTGCTGTCACTTACGAGTTGGCTCAGTCAGCGTATTGTACCACGAACCCCCTGACTCGCACAAACGAATCCTTTGGTGAGCGAAGGGACAGCTTGTGTGTTGCGTAGAAACGGTTGCCAGCACGGCCTCGCTGTTGTAATACTCGTTGGCATGACGGACGCATTTATTTACTTACAGGTAACTTTGCACGCAACATACTTACATACCCTACAGTAGCTCACAGTTTGAAACGATTTTATGCGTGGCTATTAGGGGAACCGAGTATAGAGGATTGTCCTCCATTTAACACTGGGGAGGGGCAGATGCTAACCAAAATCGTTTTTTATTTCATTTATTATTATTATTTCTTTTCTTTTTTTTGGATGCAACAATTTAAGTGTTTCTTTAATTATACATTAATCTGAAGGGTCGATAACATCCGGAGCCGCGCTGACCATCAGTGTCTCCTTCTGTCTTAGCTCGCCTGTGCACATCCCAGCTACTTTTTTGTTAGTTTGAAGTTTAATAAATAAGGCAAAATGTATATCGCGTGCACCCCCCACCCCCCGTTGGCATCGTCCATCACAATGTATTGCAGGACATCGTCCGATGCCAATTTGGTAGTAATCGATCCACCCTAGCATACCCCATACACTCAATCCCCACTCTATTTCAGAGATCATGTCACATAAAATGATATTTGTTCAGTGCCTTTTACTTATACTTTTAGAAGCTTTTTTGCAGGCCTATATGCAATATATGTTTTATCATCATTGTCTGAATACAATTTTTGCCCAAAATTTTTACCTGTTAGCAAATAAAAGTAAAAAAATCGAATAAAGAAATGAACCATAATTTTTGTTAGAGACGACGTGCACTGCCTTCGCTCATCTCCATGCTACCTGCAAAAAAGCACTGTTAATCCAAAGTGCGCTCTGCGAAGCCCGATTTGGTATGCTCTGCACCTAATTAGGCTGCTTCAAGGTGTGCCATCAGTGGCCACAATGGTCTATTTTTGGGCCAGTCTGGTGTGGTGCTGCCCCTGGGCATAAAGGAGCAGACTAGCACATTAGCAGGCTAAATGAAGAGGAAAATTGGTGTAATGTCATATTAAGGATTCATCACTGTGCCCCCCTTAATGGGTAATGAAGGGGACACACATGTCAGAGAGAGATCTCATCTACAGGGACCTCAACTGTTGGCCCACCCCTCTTCATTACCATACAGACATACTGGGGCCCCCCTTTTTATAACACTGTCACTCTGTTTTCTCTGTCCCTGTTTCTCCGTCTAGTTATCTATCTGGCTCTTTAGCTAGCTGTGTCTAACCACCCATCCGGTACCATTAACCATCAGGGTTATGGCAGAGTTGACCTTTCCGTGGGGCCGATAATGTAATTGTTTGTGCTAAGCGTTGGAGAGATTGGTCGAGTGCTTCTGTCAGCCCTATCTAAGTAGTCTCATCTCCAGAACTATTTAACAAGCACAGTGAACTTTTCAGGTCTTATTATAGACTAATGTGTCTGCGTGAACGGGAGCATTCTCCGTCTCCGTGGGGAGAAGGGAGACAGAGAGGCAGTGAAGTGCTCATGTGAGAATATTAACAGCCAACTTGTTTGGAGATGTTCTTATCTAAATGAAATTGGAACAAGTACAGCGAAACATTCCTTTATATCATTTGCATTTGAGAGAAAAGGGGGGACCCTGGGCTCATTATTTAAGGAAGTGTAAGCTTCTTTTGTGCCAAATCTCATTAAAACCATCCCTAGCCCTTTTGTTTACTGGCTCTAATCGAGCCATTTATCTTTATTGTGTCGTGGTAGATGTATGTTTGCTGAAATTAATACACATTTGAGCCTAGGCGAGGTGTGGGGGAACCAGATGGATAATTGATTTTAAAGTGAATCAAAACTGTTGAGCCATAAAATAGGTACATTAGCATGCATATTAATAAGGCAAATAAGAGGGCTAAGGCCGCCACCAACCCAGATACACAAGCGGGCGTTATTTATCGAAGTGGCAGCGACAACAGCAGGTACGTCTGTCCTGTCCCTCTCTCCATTGCCTTCTTTATTCATCCTCCCGTGCAGCATAGATGTGCATCAGTGCTGTGCGTCTGTGTGGATGACAGGAGATATTGCGGGAAACATATATAGTGTGGTGGGAAAAAAGTCTGGGTTCAGTATTACTGCTTTGGCTACTCGTGGCACTCACACAAACCTCATATTCATATTCTGTCTGTTGAAGAACCACAATGTCAACCGTCAACAGCAGTTAGGCCCAATTTCATTCCCACTGCCTGTCGCAGGTTGTGTTTTGTGGATTCGTCCGCGTCGATATTAGGGCAGTGTCAAAGAAGTAATGACGCGTAATTTGAGGTCCGGCTCTCACATTTGTCGGGATAATCACGACTCCGCCCCCCTTGACGTCGCGTCCCATCATTGTCCTCAGGAGCGGGGGGGGTGGGTGTCCTACTTCATTCACACGCAGGTCAAGTCTGCGCTCACCCCTTGGGCACCCAACCCCTCCCCTCCCCCAACCCGCTGTTTGGTCTGACTGTCTGCAAGAGGGGGCGACGGGGGCCTCCGGGAGCCATTTTCTCATTGGGTCAGGAATAAATTGAACTTTTTCACGGACAGCAAACACTGATTAGATATTTATTACCCAGGTCAACCTTTCTGATTCCAGCTGGCACGGGCTCTGAGGCATACCAAACATGCACACATGCCCGCGTGCACGCGCGCACACCGCATATGTGCACACGCGCATATGCACCCTCTGCAAAGCGTTTTCAGGACACTCGCGCCACTAGAATCTTGGCATGTGGAAGTATGTATGTTGGATTCAAATTATTGACACCACTTTACGAAATATTCTCAGGAAGAATACATAGAATTATATAGCTAGAACATTGTAAATATACGTATGTATATCATAAGTTCAGTGCGATGTGGAGCATGACTCTATTTCATCTTTTCAGGAAAGCACAATTAATCTGTAATGTCCACAGGCATATGCAGGCTGAAATTAACATTCTAGAAAATGTAGATAGGGATATTGAGAAAGACAGTTTATCACTGTAGCAGAAACCTAATGGAAGCTATGAGGATAAGACCAGACAAACTTTGTCAGTTTCCTAGGTTTATCTTACAAATTATGAAACAATGATATAATGGTTGGCTGCAGTGATTCATTCCCAGCCTGAAGGACTTGCTTCTATTGGCTAATTTGGCACGGTCTTGGCTGAAGTTGATAATACCCAGAAGACAACAGATTAAACGTATGAGACGTATACTCTAATTACAGGGTTAATTGTGTTTACTGTATTACCTTTGATAGTTCTCAATCTCTCAACTCTTCCTTACTAACTCACAGCCTCGCTCAATCACCTGCCACTGACGTTTCTTCATTGACTTCATTGTCTTCTTGTCTGCGTCTCAACATTTAATGTAAGCTACTTCCTCTCTCAATCCCCGCTTCGCAATGTGTTGCTCACAGCTGCTCCTGTCTGAAAACGGTCCAGATAATTAACTGTCGGGTCTGCGCTTGTAATAAAAGCCACAACAGCAGCAAACAATTTATCTGCTGCTTTTAACTTGTGCTTAAGGACACTGGAACCTCCCAAGATCATGACACAAGCCTGGCTGGAATAATAGCAATGCATACTAGCATTGTTTTTATTTATTGTTTATATTTATATATATATATACACACACAGCTATATTCCTTTTTTTAGTTATGCAGTTAAATAGGGCTTCACTGTCAAACCAACTATAATCCACGGGGATGGGTTATGCAAGAGAAAGATGAGCACAGCTGGAAAAACAAAGGAAAATCTGTGAGATACAAAGCAAGTTGGACTAGGCTATTAGATTTTTAAATGGCATCGTTTGAACTGTTTGTGTTCGGCATTGGAGGGAGTTTTGATCCCAGCCAATAGATGCCCTTTAGACTTTAGTTTAGATTCAGGATAGAACAGAATATCCCAGTCCAGGAATTTAACATCACGGAAAGCCTAGTATTATATTTATTTTAAAAGACATCACACCAAAAAGCCATTATCTCAAATGACAGTAATTATTTAATCTGATGATTGTCTGTATTTGCCTGTATTGTCATTTACTACGGACACTTAATCCAAGAAATAAAATGAGTTAAATGTTTTTCTTCCCATAATTGTTGTAAAGCACTAGTTCGTTTCTATTAGTTGCTGCAGGAAATCTTGAGGACACCTGCGGACTTTGCTGTGATTTCTTTTTAGTCATTTTATAAAAGCCAAAAATACTCTCGAGGGGTGCTCTGGTGCTTTACTGCAATCATGGTTCCTTTAGGGCTGCAGACGGTCGTCAGCTGTGCCTCGTACCTGTTGCATCATCATTGCATGCATAATCACGGTGAAGAGTGCTCTCTGGGGCATTATTGTTATAATTGGGTTAGTCCCATACTCACCTGATGCCATTGGTTCTCTTTGTGCTTCCTTTTAATTACACATCAGTTGGATTTTCATAACTATTCAGAACATTTGGAAACACTTCATGAGACATAAAAGTTGAGCAGGACATTTAATCACAAGTTTACATTCTGCAAATGTGAGCGTCTACACTGCTGTCTTGCAAACAGCTATGACATGAACGCATAATCAAACCTGTCGCAAGGTATGCCCGAGTTTCCATTTTAGGTGTTCGGAAGCCTTTTCCAGGGTCTCAGTATATATTTTCAGTGTTTCCTGTGAAGTGTCAGTGGCGGCGTAACAGTCAGGTTGAATTCAGCACGACTAAATGACAATTTAGAGATAGAGAAATTGTCCAATATCACAACATCAGTCTTCCCATTTTTCCCCCTGGAGCATCTGCAATAACATTACCAGGACACAATGCTGAGCAGAAGAGCGCAATTCAAGGGCACCGTTATTGTTACCGCGGACCGTTGCCAGGGTTGGGAGGGAGAGCCTTATTGGGCACATGAGGGTGCATGCCGGGGGCATGCTGGCAAATTCTGCACAGGATATATAAAGAAATTGACACGAAGCCCATCAGCTTTTATTCAGCATTCTTTCTGTCCATAATATGTATTGCCTCTGTATATGTCTAGTCACATTCTTGCAATGGGCCATGCCTGTTGCTTATTAGATTGAGGCTTTTGTGTATGGGTTATTTTGCTCTTAAAGGTACAGTAAGTCATTCTCGAGAACACTTGCTATATTCAAACTCAAATATAAAAACAAAAACACTGCTCCCTTCAATGTCAGAAGGTTCTCCCTCAGAAGCTCCGCCCCACACATTGGAAACACATTGCGAAGGCTAGGATGTTGCTTACATTTACATTTACATCATTTAGCAGACATTTTTATTAAGCATTTTAAGTTCACAGCTAAAAGAAACACACAATGTAGGGGGATGCAGTTACACTTTAAAGGTTGGTTCAGTTGGTAGTCAGTGGTTTGGATGCTACCTTCTTATAGGGGCTGTACAATTGTCTGCTTTGTTTATTCATTCATACTCATCTACTACAAACTTTTACAAAGCAATCCATAAATTTCCAGTGAAAACAAATTAGTGTTACATAAAGGAACATTCATCAATGTGAATAGTTCACTTAAGTGCGGAATTAACCGAGCTGTTTATGCTGTAGGACGGGGCCTGTTATTCCACACTCTCTATGCTCCCGTGTGCCTGGTAAATAACCGTCTTGATGTCTGTACCTTTCTTTTCTTTCCTGAAGGTTACCCTAACATTGTGGCAACATATGGCCGTGGATACACTGGATTTGCCCCTAGCTACAGCTACCAGTTTCCTGGTGAGTCAAACAACGTGTCTTGTCGTATAGCCTACCATCTCTATACACACATGCACGCACACACTCTCACACACACACACACAGAGAAACTCAGACATATGCAAGGACATACATAAACACACAGAGGCACACAAACTTGCATAAATAAACACATCATTCACCAGATAATCTGCACAGTTGAAGTGTGTTACGTGTCTGGGTTTCTGAACCAGCTGTTGAAAGCTGACGTACAGTCAAGCAGATTGCTTACTGCTTTTCATTCCGCGGTTGAACACTACCATGACCAAATGTCTTAAATGAAGGCAGTATTTCCAGACTCTTAGCCTGCCCTGGCCCAATATATGCAAATCCATTTGTGAGGACTCAGGGAAATAAGCAGTAGTCTCTGTTGGCAGATTAGAAGTATTTTTTAAATGATTTTTATTTGTGCAAAATGTCCAGAGTCATAGGATCCGATTTATCAATACTTTAGCCAATGTGTGCAAATGTCCTCTTTTTAATCCAACACATTTCATTTTGTCATGAATTTGAGGAGTGTTGCCGTCCCCTTAATTAAGAAAGGTGGGCCACAGACACAGCCTATAAAGCAAAGCGGAGCTCCCACAAACACAAGCCCACATAGCAAGTTCAATGATCTATCCATAAGAAGAGGTTTTTCACATAATGAACATTGTATTTTAAATATAATTTAAAGCCAATCACCTTTTTATCTTACAAATGGCATAGCCAGAGAAGCTTCTCTGAACATCTGGGACTCTTGAGAAGCCCACTGTGACTGTGTAAATGCCAGTGTGAAGGTCTACGGTGTGCATTTTGCTAATTTGCTGCTTGGTAGACGCGGCCCGCCACCCGTGCTAAAGAGTGTGTCACTTAGAACGGTCACAGGTCCAAATGGGAGATCGGCGTTCTGGAAGCAACCAGCTGCACCTGTGTTCAGCATGTGGGGATATAGGGGGCTTTGGGGGGGTTCTGTGTTGCGTTACCTGGGCAGGGCATGCTTTATTTAAGCCTTTACCCATAGTTTGTTTGCTGTGCCAGACATCAGTCCTGCTGCTGATGAGATGGAATAGGATGTATCTGACAGCTGCTCAGTTGTCTCTAATAGCGTTGTGAAATAGATTCAAGGAGGGTAACTGAGGCAAGTCCAGCTGTGACCACACGCGAATCAGACGAAGGCTTGATACGCATTTGACCATGACGTCACCCATACGAATGGCAGCAGAAATGTGTTGTGAGTTTTGCACTACATGTATGAATTGAGCAATCACTCTTAGTCTGTCTAATGGCTGCGAAAAATGGCCGTAATTATAATCGTAGCGGTCCGGCCTTTCTAATAACACAAGCTGAAACTTGAATAGATAAGAATGGGACATAATTAACTGAACAGCCGTTCCTTGAACATACAGTAAGATAATTGTATGTAAACAGAGCAGAACAAAAATAGTTTTGTCTTTAGTCAGACTTTAGAATTAAAATTTACTTGAGTATAACTCCAGACAAAAAGTTTCCCCATGGGGTAGTATAGGAAAGGGTTTTTAAATTAATGGGCTGTATTTACCCTGTGAATGAAATGGTTAAATATGGATTTTCAAACTGGTGGCCATTCATGACAAATTGAAGGTGCGTCACCTTCCCTAAAGCGTAATCTAGGATGCAATCCATGTTAAACTGAGTTTAGAGATTGCGATAAAAACTGCATGATTAAAATGTTTTCCCGTGGGCTTGCTCAATTCTTGACAGGGTAATTGGAATTTTGTAAAGTTAGAATAAAACTAACGTCTAAATTAAATAACCCCGGGCTATATATTGACTAGTGTCTTTCTGGGAGACGGGTTGCATTTCAGATCAAAGCCTTTCTCATAACTGTACATGATTACTCTGTAATAATGACCAGCACTTATGTGAATAACTACTGTACAAGCATGTAATGTTACTCAGCCCCCCTCATATTGCATTTTATTGTTCTCTGAGGAAATTTGAGAAAATATATAAAGAAAGAGTTATAAAATGTGTGGAGAAAGAGACTAGACCAGACCAAATCACTCCATCAGATGATAAAAAATGCCACGAACTGAAACTCAGACAAGCACAGAACAGACTTTGGACTACAAAATATGCAACAATGAAACAACAACATTGCACATTTCACCCTTTTAGACTATATACATGCAAAACACCAGTGTCAAATGGCACCTACAGTACCATGTCTAAGCTCTCTGGTGTTATTTTTTTGGCTGTTTTAATGAATTAGTTGTGTGTAATCTATGATTCCCAGAGGGATTTATATTTCAAATAATGGATGGATGAATGGGACAATTGATTAATTAATGCTCTCAGTAGCTTCTTATTTTGTCCCAAGAGGTTACTCTAAACTCTTTCCCTACCTTTGTTGATGCTGGAATTGTGTTCAGTATTGAGATAATAAAACATACAAACAAATAAAACATTAGTGGCTGGTGAATTATATTCTAGGTGGGGCTGTTTAAATATCCACATGCAGCACAAAGTGGCTACATTAGCCTATATTATTTAACCCTCGCGCTGTCCTATGGGTCAAAATGACCCGGTGCACTTGCCAGTAGAGGGCAGCAACCACAACACGGACATATGACATTCCGCGGTTTGCTCCCTGTGCTGCTAGTCTGCTGAAATGCCTTAGGACAGTGCGAGGGTTAAACACCTGGCTCTATAACCGCGCAGACATTGTGCACGTGCAAATGAAAAAGTCCATATGATATTGCGTGCAGACTAGAGAACATTGAACATTGAAAGTATCTATCGGTTAGAAAGTTGCCTACTTAATGTGAAAATACTCAGCGTATTCTAGTCTCTGGTAAAAGACAGAAATACCTAAACAACTACTGTACTCTATGTTTGTGCCATATTCAACCCTAACCCTATGTACATTTCAGTAGCCTAAGCACCTTATAACACAAACTGCAGGATACCACTGCTATGTGAATTAGTCAGAAGGCTAATTATTTATCCTAATGGCATGAAATAACTCATACCAGATTAACAGATTAATTTATATGAAAATGATCATTAGATCACATACAGTCCATTTAGTCGGATATGTGTGTGTGTGTGTGTGTGTGTGTGTGCCCCCTCTGTTTAAAAGAGTGGACAGGAAAATACAGCAACTAGGCTACATGACTGCATCCAGTTGGCCTTTCGGTTATAGCCTGTAACGGGACAAACCTACCTTTTGCGCTAGCCTGTTGTCTCATTTTGATCTGAGCCATGTTTTTAGTTTCTGTGGCTAAAGATCTCCTCGCAAATAAAATATTTTTTTATTGTATTTGGGCGCAGCTGAAATACGGACGTGTAATAAAGCTATAATCCTGCGTCTTGAGTAGCCACGTTTATCGTTGCCTTAACACTCACTATGTCTGAGTCCCTGTCTGCTTAGGGCGATCAATTCAGCAGCCATCAGGCGCGTCACATTCGAGGGCGCCGTTTGCCTAAATTTATGTTGCTACGTCGTATCTTGTGTCACTCAACGGGCGATTCTTCGAGCACCCATGAAGAGAGATATAGGGAGAGAGTCATGAACCAGATGAAGGTCCAACATTTTCCCCTCAAACAAATTGATAATGACTATTACACAGTGACTATATTACAGAGTACATATTGCATTTGAAAAACACACTCAAACTTAACATAGACATATTAGGAACTGTTTCATGTAAACCAATGTATTATACAAATCTAAATGCACACATCCACTGTAGGGAGGGCGGTGCCCTAGCGCCCTCTATTGGCCAGCTGCCACTTTGTTATTTGTTGGATATTTTCAGTGGAGGCTCGAGAGAGATACTGTAATATCTGACCACCACACCGGGAACTACAATCATGAGAGATTTGTTGAACTGTGTCAGCTTTCAAAAGCTTCTTTGAATTTGTAAGTCAAAACATTTAACACAATGTAACTTGACATGTTTTTACTAGGCCGTGGGACTATTGCCTGAGGCAGTATAGTAAATGAATTATCCCTAAATCAACAGGGAAAGGGTTTCTGAACTGGACAATATCGGGGGTTCTGTCTTTCCAGAAATAGGATAAGTGATTTGGGCAGGTAGCTGTAAAGCTATGATACCAGTGTATAGCTGTATAATCTGTCTGGAGTCAGGTTGGACATCTTCAGGCCAGATAGCCTTTGGCTAAGCAATCTTTGGACAGCCTTAGGCAATATTGCACCAGCTGATCTCAGGCCGTGTGTGTCAAGAATACCACCGTAAGAATGGCAGCTGGGCAGCCTCAAGGCCATTCTAAGTCTGGATAACCTTAGGCGGTGCAGTGTCAGTGACATCTGGCTTGGCAGTGCCACAGAACAACAGCATGTGTGTACCCTCTAGACGGACTCCGCAGTCCCCAGCTGTTGGCTGACTTTGGCTCGTCCATTTAAAACCACCGGGCAGGCGGCATATAACATGACACAGCGACCGTGGCGTTATACCTGCTTGCCCTCCATGGTTTTAATAACACTTAGCTGACAGCGTGCCGTTGAGATCAGCCGCCGGTATTCGTCAATATGCTGGGTAATAAGTCATTGCTGTGAATGACGTTCTCTGCAACAAAATGAGCAACGGTTCCAGGAGGGGAGCTCACATGATGGAGACAAACACCGACAGTGATGTTAACCTGAGATTAAATGTTCACTCTCCGTTCAGATGTGATTTTATTCACATCATTATAACAGGGACGGGCGTTTAACCTTGCATTAGCGGAAGCACTCTCTAAATCCCTTAGCCTTGGGTGGAGGCTTGTCGGAGTTAATAGAAGGTGTATGAAAAGGAGTTGAGGTAACAAAGAGTTAAGTGTTCACTTTAGGATAACGGTAATCCTTTGCTGATGTTGTTAGACAGCTCTCTGTTCACCGCGCATATTACATTTCTGAAGAACCACAATAAGAGGAATGTTTAAGGACCTGGATAGAGAACAAAGAGCCAAAACAGTGCGTGCGTGCGCACGTGTATGCGCACGTGTGTGTGTGTTAAAAACCTGCTGGTATTCTAGTGAAATGACAGCATTTAGTCGACAGATGGAAACACAGAGGCAGCCTTTTATCAAACAAACGCTTGTGTCGGTTGTTTAATTCTGAAGGCACGCGCACACAAAGGCACACACACATTTTTTTTTTTGTTTTTTTTAAATAAAGTCGCAGAAAGGCCCGGCAGCCATGTTGGAAGGGAGACGGAGAAGGGGCGGGGCCATAAAGAGCTTCTCTGCTCTCATGCCTTTCTCTCTGTGACTCCCTGCCACCACAGCTGTCCCCTCTGAACCTCCCCTGTCTCAAATGACCATTATGTCTCCATTAGGGCTGCTGCTGGGGGGGGTCATTATGCCACACCGGAAAACTAGACATGAAGATGTTAGACGTCCCTTCGGACGGGAGAGCGAGAGACACGCCGAGACAGAGAGAGAGAGAGAGAGAGAGAGAGAGAGAGAGAGAGAGAGAGAGAGAGAGAGTTCGCTCACTCAGCCAGCTACAGTGGCCAACATGTAATGACAAACAGCAGTTCAGACCCAGTGAGTCAGACTCTTAAGTAGTGGATGGAGAGAGGGAGGGGGGGGGGGCATGATTAGAGGGGAGCAGAGGCCAGAGGCATGTTGCGCAGGTACTGTACAGTGAGTGTATTTTTAATGCACATACGTGCACCCAGGTTTGGCTACATAATGGTGTCCTTCTTCACCGCCTCTGCTAACACACACGCACGAATACACAACGAATACACACAAGACACAAGCACTGTCTTGTTTCACGCAACAGTCCGGGTCGAACTCGAGGCGGCCGGTCGGCCGTCTCCCAGCCTCGTCGGTCGGTGCAGCCGTTGCGTGTCACATCAGCGGTGTCAGATCTGTTTGCTGGCAGATAAGACGTGTGGGACATCACCACGCTAGCCTACTTGTACGTCCCTCCATCTCCTCCACCAGACAGAACTGCATACTTCATCATATATATGTGACACAAAATGACATTTCAAAAAGCCTTACATCACAAGTAGCTTTCTTTGTGAGTGTGTGTGTGCGTGTGTGTGTGTGTGCGTGTGCGATGAGCCAGTCCAGCAGGAAATGCATTTTCCACAACTGCCAGGCCGTTTCGAACCTGCAAATCTGCAAGGTGGCCTTTTTCGGAAGGTCTTTCCACTAAAATAGTCTTTTTAAAATAGTATTTTGCTTTATTTTACCCATCTACTCCACTGTATTTTTCCCATGTTAGTTTAGAAGAAAATTATTTGCAGGAAGTCAACTACAAAGGAAACGGTTTAACGTTATCTGCCTACCGATACGATGCACGAGATTTAAAATCTCAAATACCGTAACTGCTTCAGTAGCTAAACATGGGTCTTAAGCTAAACATGGGTCTTAATTCTAGCCACTCCAAGCCACTTCAGCAACACACCGGTGAGAGTATTGCACCAGACAGATCTGATCGTTTGTATTGCAATCTAACATTAAGCAAGGCAAATTGAACATTAGCCTGCAAATAAGTAATTACTGCTGCTTGAGATTTCAATTGTTCATTAATTTTTGGCGTTACAGGTGTAGAATTACATTCTATTAGTCTGTTGATGTGTAGAGAAGCTTATAGCTCTTAATGCATGCCTCTGCTCATTACAGCAGGGGTGAGGGGGGGGGGGAGGGGGGGCTGTGTTGGCTACCGCAGTGCATAATGTCCTTTTAGCGCGCTGCCTGTCCTCTAAACAAATGGTCCGCGGGGAGTGTGACCCTCCGTCCTCTCAGCGGCTGGGCGGTGGCTGACCCATGCATGGGATGCCACCCTGCCTGCTGCTGATGGTCGCAAAGACCCCCATGGAAGCAGTGGCCACCGCCACTGATAAGTGCCACGGAGGTCATTGGCAGGGGGCGGGGCTTAAACAACCCAGCTGGAGGAAGACAGCACAGCTTCTCAGCTGCCTGTCTGCCTGGGGAATGTCTTGTCTTTCTGTCTGCCTGGGGGATGTCTGTCTGTCTGTCTGGAGGATGTCTGTCTATCTGCCTGGGGGATGTCTGTCTGTCTGCATGGGGGATGTCTGTCTGTCTGTCTGACTGGGGGATTGATTGTCTGTCTGTCTGCATGAGGGATGTCTTGTCTGGGGGATATATGCCTGTGTCTGTCTGGGGGATGTATGTCTGTCTGTCTGTCTGTCTGTCTGTCTGGAAGATGTCTGTCTGCCTGTCTGGGGTATGTATGTCTACCTACCCTACATTATGTCAGTTAGCAGTATCAAATCACGGTGAATATAAAGCGTTGGGGGGGGGGGGGTTGCTATACATTATACACATTGGGATGAAATATAAGATTGTCCGTTTGAGTTTTAATCATTCTTGGGTAATTGAAATGTTCACACTCAGTTACTGTAATCTACAAGCTAGTGAAATTGATACCTGCCACTCATTTGCTGATTGGACAGGAAGATGCCATAGTGTTACAAACACCAGAGTGCCATTAACGTAAGCCACTAACTGAGCCATTAAAATAGTTATTGACAGAGTATATTTATAGCACAGGTTGTATTTATGTTAATTCTGACATTTTTATTTTTGAAAGAGAATAATTTTGAGGACCCCCTGCAGTACCTCTGAGGACCCCCTAGGGGTCCAGGACCCCCTGTTAAAGACCTCTGTCATATATAACAGCCTTCATAGTGGAGGGAATAGGAATACTGTACTTAAAATGTAACTACACCCTAAAATGTGTTTTTTGAGCTTTAAACGAAGTAATAGGATTGATATGTGATGAGACGCATCAATGCAGGTGTTAATATTGACAAAATTCATGTTTTTATAAAAATCAGTATTTTATGTGCTGAAAATAAAACTACACGTCATATCCGTTAAAAATCACCCCATGACCTGGCTGGATTTCATCGTTACACTCAGTACAGTATGCTCATAGGTCATCATATATATATCATATATATGTCATATATATCATCAAATGGTAACGTTAATGTTAATGTGAGCCCCCCTCTTAGCCCCTCCCCTCCCCTCACTCAGCTCCTTGATGCATTTTTCTTGATGCAAGCTGTAGTGGGTGGAGTCAGGCTCAGAGCTGGGGTGCAGTTACACTTTAAAGCAGGAATGCAAGGTGAACCAGGCAGGTTTCAGGTGATCCACTAACCAAGAGCACTAATCTATATCCCCATCAGTGAACGGCCTTATACTATAGTTTATGTGTGTTTATGTATTTTGACTGCGCTCACAGAATTCTGCAGTGCCTCAAAGTCCCAGCTTTAAGCGGAGAGCATCTCCGTCGAGGAATTAAATAGAGAACAAAAGCAGCAGATTGTTCTGTGCGTTGTGACGAGCCGTCCCTCTACAGGCCATCCGTGAGGTGTGACCCGCAGGCCAGAGCCAGAGTGCTGCGGGCCTGCCACCAGATGGGCCTCCCGATGCCACCGCTGACTCACATATTGGCTTTGATTGCCAGGGCCGGTCGTCAGCCCAATCGGCCTTGGCTGCCGTGAGTCACAGGCCTTAAAATAGGGCCCCCACACACACACACACACACACACACACACAGTCACTCTCTGCCAGGCCATGACTCTGTTCCCACTGATCTGACGTCATTCAGCAGCCCTGAATATCACTGTTTGTTGTATCTGTGTGTTTCCAGAGCTGGGCAGACGTATCAAACAGCATGTCCCTGTCAAGCTTGTGTTCTGCTTCAAAACGGTGTGTGTGTGTGTGTGTGTGTGGTTGTGATTCTTAGTGTGAAGACGAGCACTGCTTAAGAGCCAGCAGGTGGGGACAAGATCCGCAATATGTGATATCCCCTTTTTTATTTACATCAGGGTCATAGCCTTGTCTGTTTTGGCCTTCAAAGCATTGTGGTAATTGGGTTTGTCTATATACACTGTGTATGTGTGCGTGCGCATGTCCGCTTGCCGTGCGACAAGAGGCTCCATCCCCCACCGCCAAACCTTTATCTATTCTAGAAGCTTCCGGGCGATCACCTCCCACATCGCGGGAAGGCAGACAGGCCCACCATGGAGCTCTTGCTCCCAGCAGTCGTGCGGGGAAAGGGGGGGGGGGGGGGTTGTTGATGCTGTAAAGGAGCTAAAAGCTCATTACAGCCTGACTATTGAGCCGCCGGTCTGAAACTGGACCTTGAGCTGCTCCCCCACGTCTCCAAGCTGCCACCCCCAGGAAGGAAGGCAACCGGGGGGGACTTGTGTGTGTCTCCAGAGTGCGCTGGCTGTTGTTTTGATGCCACCCACTGGTTGTAGAGCTCCGGGGGCCGTGGGAGCGCCGTTCCCTCACCCAGATGCCTCCTCCCTCCTCTCCCCTGCCCGCGCACGTCTCCTCCCTCCCGTGGTCCCTGCTAATAGTTCCCCTGTAGCACTCAGCCAATCCATCCCCCCGCCACATACGCAGGCGTACATTAATATGGCATGCAGCCCCCCCCCACCCCCCTCCTGTCCCCTCTGCGTAGCTCACATTGTTAAATGGCTCTTGTAATCAGTGGCTGGGAGATATGGAGGGCTACTTTACGGTGGAAAAACGTGGATGTTCTGCCTTATATCGGCACCTTGGTACCCAGAGCATTGCTAATTTGTCTAATTTTAGTTTTCTTTTTCTTGGGGTGGGGGGTGGCGAAGTAAAAAGGCTGTTGGTGGCTTTATTAAGTAGGCCGCGCCATCTTCACGAGTAGTTCACGCTGCATATCTTATTTGTTTGTTTACTTTCTCTAAACACACTTAAAGATTCCGGTGGGCGCACAGATGTTAAATTAGACGGTGAAATTGCATTTAATACCTTAACTTTCTGCTCAGATAATCTCAGATTACACCACACCCTCACCCCCACCCACCCGACCCTTCCCCCTCGTTTTTCACGGATGTCCTCCTGCAACCCACTCGACGCAGGGAGATGGGCATTAAAATGCATATGAAATTAGGGCTGTTTACTGGGACTCTAATAAGAGGAGGCTTAGGTTGTCAGGTCTAATTAATGTGATTGGCTCCAAAGGGGGGGCCGCACAGGCAGGGCCGCAACCACCCATTCAACAGAAGCTTGCAGCAACTGCTAATGCTTGTCTGAATGTCAGAGCCAATGCTGGTTCAGATGGGGCCGCAGACACGTTTGTCTTAAGCCACAGCGGAGCTCTTAATCGGAGAGTGTCGCAGGTGCTGTACTGTCGCATCGCTAAATAGTCCAAGAAAAGCTGTTTGTGATATTGCCGTTGGCAAGTGAATGTTACGTTGCGTGACTTTTTAAAGACTCCCTGTGTAAAACGTAGACTGTTCTACTGACACGACGTGAAGAAGACGGTACCAGACACACGTTGCTGAAACAAAAGAGCAAACCTCTCTTATCCATTTTCCTAGATAAAATGTATAATATTTTTATAGTTTTTTATAGTAGTATAATATTTGTCCCCCATAAAATCATTTTTTACAGAAATGTAATTGATTTGTTGACCGTAACATTTCTATATACTTTCACGCCATTTTTACAACAAATGCTATTGAAAGAGAAGTTTGGTTGTGATGTTACTTGCTTTTACAAATGTCCTATGGAAATAGAGAGAGAGGATGTATTTTAAGATGGCAATCGTATCTGCCTACCTGGTTTAGTATCCTGGTAACCACACTCCCAGGAATGCCCATTTAGTGACAAGCGTGTCACTTTTATTTGTGTACACGCAAGGTAAAGTGTTTAAGAAAATGAGAAATACCCTTCCATCCAACCAGGGTGTTTGTTTACCTGGAGTCATTCACGCTGCCAGTTTATATAGACATACATATACTTTGTATATATACTGTACACATTATATTATTGCAGTTAAGCCCAACACTCACCTTGATGTACCATAAAATACAGTATAATACATCCATATGCAGGGATAAATGAGAATAGTTTACCAATGATGCTCAGAAAAAGAATAGCGACGTGCAGTGGAGTTTTTACACAGAACGAGAGAAAGAAAGTGATGGACAACATTTTAGTTATTAAGAGTTTGAAAACGATACAGTTAACACATCTGCACCGTGCATTGTTTAACTTGGTGCACGTACATTAAATGTCATTGTTCACTAAGAATGACAACACACTTTTCTAGCTGTTACTTTACACCTTGGAATATTTATTACTGTGCGTACCTGCACGCAGACATTTGGGACTGCCCTCATAGTGAGCAGCATCCCCTCTGATAGCTCCATGACTTGCTGTTAGGGAAATTTGGCAGGATAGTGTATTTTGGACTTGAGGCTATGCTACGTTTGGGAGAGCAGCACCAATTCCAAACCAAACCAAATCAAGGTAGTTAGTCAATGATGTATTTTCACAGAGGAGCCCAAGCCCACATGAATCAAAGTGGGATGCAAATCCATGATTGTATTGTGTGCTAATGTACAGTATACACATTTTATAACAACTGAAATTATTTTTAAGGCAGAAATTATGTAGATGAATACAAAGTGTAATTTTCCTCGGTGATATGTGTGCGCTGACATGCTCATAATTGTGCACATAGTTTTGCATGTCAGAGAAAACAGGGCTCATTGTTATGCAGACATTGTCTCTGGTAACATAAACAAAGGACATAGAGAGGATACCTTATTTCTCTCCAGAATATCTCTGTTCGGCAGGACAGAAGAGAAGATAGGAGATATTGTTTGTCAAGTGATGAAATAATTTAAGTGCTCACTATATTTCTGCATTTCTTAAAGATCTAGCAAACTAGATATTTGGGCTTCTATTCTCAACAACGGATGTTGTATCAGACTATCACTACCTTTAAACCCACTGCCTAGGCAGAAATCGTGGGCGTCTCAACAAAGGGCTTTTGCACCCGCTAAACACACCCGTAACATAACATTTTCAAAAGGAAATTTTGCGGTCGGGCCTCATTTGCATAACACATCTTAGTAAATACCCCCACAATCATGGACGCTATTTGAATGCAATTTGTTTCGGGCTGCGCCATGCTCTGCACACCTTTTAGTAAATTATGCCCTGCAGTTTGGAAAGGACTACTGCAATTGAAAGGAAAGGTTAGACATCTCTATTCGCTCCATCTGTCTCTCCTTCCAGTCTTTTCCCTCATGCTTTGAGCCCCTATCTCTGTCTCTGCAGTAATAGAGGTGACCCTCATAAACAGCCGTGTTATAGTCCTACATGTTCACTGGGCAGCACAGGGAGCAAGATGGCCACCATTCAAGCACAGGGCCTGTTTAACGAAAGGTTAAAAATCCACCCAGCTCCCGAGTCCTTGATAAAGACACAGTGTTCACATGTTGTCCCAGGAAACCTAGCAGTAAGACGGGAATAACATGCATGCCCACACAGACGCGGATTTACTTTGTAGGTGAAGAGTAACTTTAATCTTTCCTAACTAGTCTATACTGTATAAGCTATGCTTGTATAAGTGGTATCGATGGATCCTATCGCGCTGCTCTAAAGCTTGATTATGCCTCATGAGGGGAGAGATCAGCTTTCTTTCAGGTGCAGTAAAAGAGTTCTGAAGAACTCGCCCAATTGGAATTTCACCAAAAATCTCTCCCTCCTGGCGTCATTATAGTGTTCAAAGGTGTATGAAACGTGTGCAATTACCATCATAAAGCCAGGCTTTGCTGGGCTCTGGGCTCAATCCATTTCTCTAAATGACTTTCCTTCTTCCAAATCAGAAGCCATGAAGTCTTAATGGCAAAGGATCAGTGTACCAAATACTTTCATTACACACTGAAACTTTTGCCTTCAGCACCAACACACCGGGCTCAGGCTCAGGGACAGACACATTGGTGTTCTCACGTGCACGCGCGCGCACACACACACACACGCACACGCACGCTGTTGTAGGTAGATGATAACATCAACAAAGCTTTTAGCCCACAATGAGGGCCAAAGGACATAGTACTGGCGGGCCAAAGTATTGCCTATGTTTGCTCAGGAAATTCCGATTTGGTTTTGCAAACAGTTACTTTAAACTGTCAGTGAACACAGTCATTTTCAAGAGACCAGGTCAGATTTGTATGTTTAGACACTATAATGATATGATGGCCTGGCTGAGTTGGTTGCACCTAGCGACAACAGAGGCTGGACAGCTGTCATTCCAGGGAGTTCCATCCATCCCAAGTGAATGTGCCAGAGACACACAGCAGACGGTCAGTGTTGGAGAAACATTGTTCTGGCGTTGCGCCGCGCAGCGACGACGACAGCAGTGGCCGGGGCGAACGCGTGGCGCTCGGGGATGGAGAACATGCATTAACAGCGTGTTCACATAATACCCCAACATTCATTGTTCCTCCACAGTTATTAAGCTGTTCGTAAAACGGAAAACTGCTTGAGCCGGTCCTGCTTTTATTGCTGCCATCTCTTGTCTCCTCGCATTTCATTACACTGGCAGCTCTGATAAACCTTACGCCATACGCGGCGATGTTTCACTGTAACGTTGTCTTGTTCCTCCGTAGTTGTTTAACTTTTCCCATAAATACATATCAGCTGTGCAGCTATTTCATGTTATGCAATACTGACTCAAGCTAGCGCCCATTAATGAATTCATCCATCCATGTTCATAATGTGCTGAGACATCAGCAGTACACACACACACACACACACACACACACACACAGGTGGCACCTTTTTTTTGTCAAACAGCACCGGTTGCTCCAGTGGAGGGGATATGCACAACTACACACAGTATAAGTGCCCCCATTGGCACTGGCTGTATATTTCACACTGTAAGACGGCAATAGATATGATGCAATGCGTGCTAGTGCAGGGCCTTGTGTTCACCTGGCTAATCTCTGCTCTTGTTTACCACTCCTTGGGTAAAGCGTGACACAAAATATACCCCTCTGGTGTAGACAACCCTGGAAAAACAAAATGTAATAAAGAAAGGAATATGATTTGTATCTGGTATCCGACTGGGGTTCAAATCTCATTTGATACAACTGGATATTGTACACCTTGTTTCACGTTCACACTTGAGGATAAAGATTAGATTTGTATGGGATGTTCCACATCAGATATAAGAAAGGCCTCTCTGAATAAAGCTATAGGTTAGCCCATCTTTTGGCTACCTTTAGCGCAGACAGAAGCCGCACACCGATGGGGCTGGTTGAGCATGCTCTTGCAGGAGAAAGGGTCTCAGTGGCGGTGGTCTTGGCAGGTCACGGTATCATGGTCTCCAGTTTCTGCCCATGGTCCATTACAGGGGGTTTACCTCTAAACCTTGATGCTCACAGAGCCCGTCTTTGGGCTTGTCTCTTTCACAGCATAGCTTTGGGAGCGATTCCTACATTACGTTTTATTATTGCACAATCACGCTGCCTTTGCCACCTTCCACCATCTTGAATTTTCCTTCCCTTTTCTCTCATACGAGAGACAGGCGTGTGTGGGCCGCCATTGATTAGTAGCCTGAGTGAAGGTGCGGTGTGAGCAAGTGTATAGCAGCTAGCATGTGAAGCCACCCGGCACCCTCTGTGATCTGGGCCTTTGATAGCACCGACCACGAGTCGCTTTTAACAACAACAAAAGGCTTTGAGATGCCTACAGTGCAAGAAGGAGTGCACTAGAACACTTTTCCACACAGAGATGAAAATATGTCCTCGACCTTTGGTCAATTTGTATACATGTGCTTTTGCTTTTTTTTTGTATCCTGTATATATAGTATAGTATATCTTATAAAAAGCTACAGGCAGTGGCAATGTTGAGTGTAGTTATCTGTCTCCCTGGTGGGCTTTTCCTCTTAGTCTGTGGATGAGCAGCTTGTTTTAGCATCTGTTGTGACTTATGAACAGACTTAGCCTCACCGCTGGAGGCTTCTTCATCTTGCATACGGTGTTAAAATGTATTCACACCTTCACATCTACATCTCTGAATATTGGGATTTTGTTCATGATCCACTTCTTTTGATAACGGAATAAATTAAATAAAAAATAAACTCACTTTTGGAGAAGGAATATACTGTACTGTTTTTAAGGCACACTGTGTTAGAGAACCACAAATGTCTGCCCCAGATCGTGTTTCTGTTTGACACGCAGCTGTGCTCAAAAGTGAGCGAGACAGTAGGGGAATGGGATGAGTACTGAGGAGTGCCATCCAGTCAGCACTTGGAAAGGGAGTGCACTGCCGCTCTGTAACGCTAGTTTGAACCAAATTCAAAATACCCCTTAAAAACACATTTGTAAGTCTAGCTTATTGATAATTAAAGTTTAGACGAAATGGAATATCATTCAAAGGCATGGCCAGTCATTCTTGCTAACTTCGAGCTCAAATTAAAAAAGCGGACGACGCATCACACGTCGAAATGCATTGTGATCTGTGTAGTGCTACGATGTTCGCCACTTTGTTTATGTTAATATTTTCACATCCAGGGCCGTGTAAAAGTATGATTCTTTTTTCAACACGCACAGAGAATGGTAAACTAGCGAAATGCGAGGAGACATTTGTTGAATTTGACAAAAACTATTATCTTAGCATTTAGCTTGCAATAGCTGACCTTACCTTTAAGTCAATATTAAATAAATAACATTTGCAGAGAGAATCAGTCTGGAGAGCTTTAAATCCTTGCGACAGAATTCGAGCAACAACTGATCTGACCAATAGTTGTTGAGGTGTAATGACAACGAAAGCGATTTGAAAACAATGACAGACAGATGGCCCATCCAAACAACTGCCAAGTATTTTTTGAAAGTGCCTGCCCTTTTCAATCATTTTTTGATGGATGGCACCCCAGATGGACTTGTGTCTAACAATCCATCTGTAGTGATTGGTCACTATTTCATGGCCCTTTTTTATAATAACTTGCATGCAGATGAATGGGTCATGGTTATCTTTCTCTAATGCGAGGGTTCTGCCATGTTCCAGTAGTTCCATCCGCACAGCCACGCCAATGCTAAAGTCACGCTTAAAATAAATAGGTCTACCATTTTCTGTAGTGTAATGATTATAGAATTATTTATTTATAGCAAATATCTTACTCGTGACCAGCATGAGGAGGAGGTGCCAGGCTGTGTATGGTTCTACACGCTATTGATGCTCCTGTTTTGAATAAATTGTTAAATTGACGTTTTGTTTCTTTGGACTTTAATTATCTAATCCACCAATAATCTACCAAACAGAAATGTCCCTACTTTTTGTGTTATGTTTAGTTCACTGTTTGTAATTCTTGTATTATGTAGCTGCTGTCTGTTAAACACTTTTACGAGTCTGGGTATCTGAATCTCCGGTCTATCATTCATTGTGACCAGGACAGACACCATGTGACACCAGCTTGAGCAACAGAGACACAAAAGAACCAAAATATTAATAAAACTGTTTTAACAACAATCGTTAAAAACAAGTTTTAACGATTCCGATCGCTCAGAAGATTCAGACTGCCGATCACTATCTTAAGACAGAAATAGCTGACACAACCATATGACGGATGGGCATGGCTTATTTGAGCATGTGAGTCATTATGAAAAATTAGCATTATTTGAGCATGTGAGTCATTATGAAAAACGGCCAGTTGAAATAAAGGAATATGGCATGATCAAATAAAAGTCCCCTGAAATATACAGGATTAAACTTTTTATTTTATTCATACACTGTAAATATGTATTTATTTCATAGCAATATTTATTTTTATTTCATAGGAATATTTATTCTTTTACGTTTTTATTTATTTACTTACTACTTATTTTTACTATGTTTTTTACATTCCATAAACAAGCACTGAAATTTTCTTTTTTTTCTTCAGCATTTTGTCCAATATAAGTGAAATATGCCATTCTCTATATGACCAAGGTCATATAGACAAACATCAAAGGATTTATTTTGCCTTTGTGTCTTTGTGTTAATGACTACCAGTTAGTAAGGTACATATGAAATGGGTTTAAGGCAACCAATACAAAATATATAATATAAAATGATCTTTTATATATATCTTGCCCTGTATGTGTTTGCCAAAATACATTTAGAGGATACTATATGCAGGAGCTCCAGGGGGTAATCGTGGAAGTGGAGGGTGAGCCAAATGTGAGGATTTTGACGGACATATAACCTGAGAGGTCTAAAATCCAAACACAGATGGCACCTAATGCAAACATAATGAATATGATAGTAGTTGAAGGTATCATTTGTAATAATTAAAAGAGTAGAGTTGTAGGTTGCAATGAGAGCTGGGATTTTTTCAACAGCTAACAGTTTATGTCATTGAAAAGGATGTGATGTTAACCAATTTGAATCTTAAATGTTCTCCAGAATTGAGTGACTGTTCATATGGGTCGGGGGCATTTGGTTTCAGTTGCTTTTGTTAAATCAGTTAGTCTCTGAATGGTATGTAAGATAATTTACAGTATTTTTGAATTCTGATTGAATAGTCAAAGTCTGAATAGAGAATTATGATTGAATAGTCTAAGAATACTGAACAAAATAAATGACATTTTAAATACTCTGCATCCGATTAATGGTGTGCGATACTATAAAAGCATTAGACATTTATACCTGCTTACACGTTTGTACAAGTTTTATTATTTGCTAAATAAATTCAGTACATAATAATTAATACATTTAAATGCCAAAATTGCCCAAACACTCCCATCAAAATACAATCACATGTACATATAATTATCACATGAAGGCTCACTTTGTTATTTCTACATGGCAGTGTTACACCTCACCCAGGAAAACATTGAATCAGGACATTTTCAGTGCCACTAACAACATAAAAATGCTCCTGTATTAAGATGTGGAGTCAGCTATGTATTTGTTGATGATACTGGGCTTTTGCAGGCTGGTGAAAGACTTGCAACAAGCAACTTGATTATGTTTGGTGTTATATAAATCTACTTTTTTTGCATTTGTGGCTTGTGTTGAAGGCGGAAATGTCACAGTAGGTGACGGATATGTGCCAGCGAGAGGCAGAAACTCACCAGTGGGAACCGGAGAGTATCTCGAGTGGACAGTAAATATTTAGCCTAGCAGTGGTCGAGTGGGCTGCAGCCTAAATTGACGCTCACAAATGGAAAACACATTTTCATGGCGCATTACATTTTTTTGCTCATCGCTAATTCCGTGGATTGTACCAGGCCTGTGTACTTCCATGGAAAGAAATGTCAGCATGAACGAACGCACAGTTCTCATCCGGCAGTTGCTGTGACATATATATAATTTCTGTTTTATTTGTATTAGGGACAAAAGAGACATAGAGACATAGAACTCCTGTGAGACATACAGTATACAACTCCTACGAGTGGTGTTGATGCAGACCAAACTGTATGATGCCGGGTGCAGCAGACACCAGTGATGGTGCATCGAAGACTTGTCTAATACTTTTATTGAGAATATATTTAGAATTACGGAATAGTGGAAGAATGCTGTGCTATAAGCAACAATAGATAACATTAATGCCTGTTTTAGAAGAATAGTTTTGCTGATGGAGGAAGTCTGCGGTGATACAATATACAGTATGTCTATTCTCTGTTTAATCTCCATATTGTAACCATGACGTCTGACCAATAATGTTCAATAATCATCCTCCAGTTCCGGGACATATGCTGAAGCATGTGTGCCAAGTGAGTGTGTTAACTGACATTAAAATGAAGTCCTTCACTGTTTCATACATACACACAGTAAGCTTTGTGTCTGTCGTCGTCACATCACAGCAGTCCAGAAAATTGGTTTCTAACAAATTATGTCGGCTCTTTAATGAACAGTATCTAATTGTGCAAAGGAAGTTAAAGTAATATTGTTGTGGAATTCCCCCAATCGTCTTCCCATATGCAAATGAGAGTCATGTTATGCAAATGATTATACAGTAGTGGATGTGAAAACCTTTACTGTATGTGATGTAGTCTTCTTACCCTTTATTTATTGGATTTTAACATTTTTATACATACAAATGTTAATAAATGACTGTAATTTCTTAATACTATTTTACATAGTTTGCTTAGTTTAAGTTACACAATATTTGTATGTAAATGTAATGTAAAGTAAATGTATCTAATTACCGTTATTTGCTACTTATATTTGATACATACATTTTTCTTCTAACGAATGTGTTCACACACCTTTTTATGTGGTATCATATATTTGGATTTCAATATTTTCATTATTTTCAATAGGATTTCAATATTTGTTCAAGGCATGTAACGGTTCTGAAACCCAGATCTAAACTGCAATATCAACGTCTACGGTTTTGTGTCCTGGTTCCGGAATACAGAACCGTGGTCTGCACACTCTGCTTATCTCTTGTATACGTTGCTACTTTAACAAAACAACATTTTCATTTCACAATTTAAGGTATGGTCAGACGTCATTCTTGCTAACTTCGAGCTCAAATCAAAACAGTATCTCTCTGTGGTCCGTTGTGAAGCAAAGCATAGGCTTTGTTAAATAATACGAGTTTTATATTCCTACACTTTGTTTATGTTACTATTTACGGGGCTGTGTATAAGTATCCGATTATTTTTTCGAGTGTATTACATTCCCATCTATACTAACCTATTCAAACTAAACAATGTGAAATCATTTCACACTTAAAAACATCAATGTGTGTAGTAGGTTAAGTGTAATTTTGCTGAGAAATAACAAAGCGTGCAGTGCTGCGCACACGTTACGCACACACGCTCACAGATTTAAATCTGCAGTCGCTGTCTGGGTGAGTTAGCCTTGGTTTTCCTGCGGCTGTCCCACATATAGTCTCTAGGGTGTGTCAGTACAATACCAATGATGTCCACGAAGGAATGAAAACTGCCAGTTTATTATGCATTTGTTGTCAGGCCGCAGTCTCTTGTGCCATTACGATAAGTGATTCCAAACTGTTCGTTGTGTTTCGCCAGTTTGCATTGTGTAACTCTTAGCAATGCAGCTACAGTGTTCTTTTATTTAGTATTTAAATTATTGATTTAATTAAAGGTGTCTAATGTCAACATGGATATAGCAGCAAACAGCTACTGTTTTCTATGTATATTAAGGATATAGTGGAATAATTCACTAGTTTACATACGCTAACAAGCTGGCGGTGTTAGCTTAGCATAGCACATGGGTATGTTTTGCTGAGAAGCTGGTGCGCTTAGTGTGACATCTAGAAAATAGACATGCAGAAAAGTATAGACAAAATGAATAAAAATGTATTCTATTCTACAGAGCAAAAGGGCAGAAAACATGCCCCGTTTTTACACCTATACATAAATTGAAACGAAGCTCGAGAGCCAAGGTTTTCCTACCTTCCTGACTAATCTGTAAACAAACAAATCTTAATTCACAGAAGTTTTAAAATAATATCATACAACCACTGAGTTTATATGACCGATTATCATATTTAACAGTAACACATTCATGTATTAGCCAGATGGGGGCAGCACAGTCTAGCTAGGCCCTTGCCACAGAAATATGCATCATTCGTCCATTCATGTGTCTCAAATTTGTAACCAAACAATATGGAATTGCAAGCTGAAAGTAGCTTCCTCTTAAAGTGGAGGCAGAAGCTTTTAGGCAGCAAAAACCTTTCATGTCAAGTCAAGTTCATTTTTATAGCCATTACAGTCTCAAAGGATGCATAGAGTACAGTATATCAGACACATTTATGGAATTTATAAATAAATATACATTGTTGTATACAGCATATGTGACAGTATTATCAGCAAATATACTGCATGCAAGTACGGTATATAAAAAAAGAGTATAATATATAAAAGTCAGCATATATTGGCTTTTAGCCATTTATAGTATGTTTCATTTCATAGGACGTGTATTCATTGACTGTGAATTAGAATGAAGGAGATTTATGCATGCAAAGTGTTATTGCATCACACATGACTACAGGCGTTCAGCCAGGATATATTTAGACGAAAGTCATTCACAGAGAGCAGAGAACCACTGCTAAAAATACCCTCAGTCTGGACACAGGCTGTATCTGTTGACATTTCGGTACGGTATTCGTGACAAATGTAAATATTTGTATCGCTATTATGCTTGGAGTAGGCATGGCGTTCCGCGAGTGAAGACAAAACAGTAATATCTGTAACGCAGTGTTCCGAGTGCCTGTATCTAATCCTTCCTTCTCTTTCCTCTGGCTCCCGGCTTGAGGAGAGAGCAAGCGCAGGACAGTTCCCCAGAGTCAGGGACACGGGGGCCCCCGGGCTTTCGCAGCCCATAAACAGATGTGTCCTTGTCCCCAGCCAAGCGCAGCCACTCAAGTGGCAAAGCAGGGGCCCAATAATTGTGAAGAATTGAAAGCTAAATATTGGCTTTATCTCCTCTGTAATAAAAGGGCCATGAAATTGATTTAATGCTGCGGCGCTTCTCTTGGGTGGCTTCTTACTGGGTGAGCACAAAACAATGAGCAGCAGCCATCTATTAATTAACCCACCTAATCCTGCAAAGTTAATCTCTCGCCACAACTTTGCCCGCAACCAACTTCCAAGCCGGCAGGTCTACTGGGGGTGTCATGACAATGGGCAGGGAGGGCATGATAGATTCAGCACTTTGGAAAGGGGAGAGAAAGGAGGAAAAGTGTGTGTGTGTGTGTGTGTGTGTGTGTGGAGGGGGGGGCGGGGGCAGATAGCTCCTTCAGACGGTCGCTCCGCTCCACCAACAGCGGGGGCCACTGTAAGTGGAAAAGCCAGGGATGCATGGCGATCATTAGCATAAAATCAGAGCCGATTTGTTTTCACTGAAAACATTAGCGGAGGGGCGGAGGGGTTTAACAGGAGTGTTTCGGTGTCACTGCCGCAGCATAAGTCAGGTCCCTGATACTTTTCGTTGTTGCTGTTGTTGTGTTGGGTTTCTGTGGCCTCCTCTTATCACTGTGTGTGAGATGGGGGGGGGGAGTGGCGTTTTATTTTCCTCCTTCACACCGGAGGCCTGGCGGTCTCAGCACGGCAGCTCCTCACCGCCGACATGTGCAGCCGTGCCCACATATTGTCCGCAGACTTGTGAATTACCTCCCTCCCAGGCAGGTTGATGAAAAGCTATGTATTTTTCTCTTTGGCTGTGGCTCGCCTGACCCTCTTGCTTCTTCCCGCTACCCCATCCCTACAATCAGTCTTTTTGTGATCCCCTCTTTGTGAAATGGCAGTGTAAGGGGGTCGGCTCGGAAAATAGGTCACACCTTGCTGGTCATCTCACCTCCCCGAAATAAAGCGATGGTTCCCTCGCCCACCTGCGCTCCCCTTGGCCCATGGGGTCCACGGTCGCAATAACACGTCTAAGGCGAGCAGGCTCGCGGCCACAAATGCAAGGCTTGTAATCTGCTGCATACGTGCAGAATGAGTTGTGTACAGATCTCGATTGATTGATTGATTGATTCTTTATTATATTGTTAATTTATTACGTAAAATGCACATGGACAGCTATCCTGTGCCACGATACTGAGGAGATTAATGGGTTGCCGGGGAGGAGGGTGGGGACGGAAATAACCGCCTTTTCTCCCGGTGTCAACGATCGGAAATTCCCTAACAAGAGCTCGCCGCTGCGTTTGAAAATGAGGTAAATAGAAAGAGAGATGGATAGATATAATATATAATAGATAATAATAAGATATCCAGAATGAATCTCAGGGGTGGAATTTGACGGTGAATTTCCCCCTGGGAAGACGGCATGTAGCATTGAGATAATGTTAGGGGGCTGATTAAGTGGAGGTGGGAGGGGGCTAGGAATCTCATCACCAACTATAATGACATGCCATTCCTGTAGCTGAGACTGAAGCCCGGGCACAGATCATGGGCTGGCCCATGGCAGCCCTCTCTGCAGCGTTCATTAAACCCAACAATGTAATTGCCATTTGCAGAAACTCCGTTGGCTTAATTAGACACCAAATATTTGGTGAAATAATTGTAATGCTGCGGCCCCTTTTGATGTACAAAGGCCGATTCTCGTCAGCCACGTTCTTGCATTCTTTTTTTAGGTATTTCACAAGCGCCAATGAGATGACTATCGTCATGCTTTGTGTGTGTGTGTGTGTGTGTGTGTGTGTATTACTATTATTATTTAAATGGTGTGTGTGTGTAAATATAACACAATGTGTGTTATATAGAACATTGAAAAACAACGTTTGCAGTGTTTTACCAAAGTAAAGCTAAATAAAATTGTGTGAACGAGGAATTGGGATTCAAATACTGAAAAATACTAATGAATACTAAAAGAAAAAAACAACAGTATCTAATTTTGTAACGGGAGATAAAGTTGCATTGTAAGTAATACAATAGAATCTAAAGCCTTTCTCAGCCTTCTCATAAGCTGTTGCAGTGCAGAAATCTCTTCTTAATGAAAATTGAACGAGTGAAGATTCGGAAAATATCTACTGCTTTTGGGTGGCTCTGTATTTCTATGTCTTGCAGCTCTACAAACAGAAAGAATAGTTAAAGCCATCTATTAAATTGGCCTGATCTGATCCTGCCTCTAGAGAACATGTCTGTGCAGCTGTGAAATGGCTTCTGTCTTCCCTTCAGATCTGCTGGTGTAGATACACTGCATCCGCTTTACTTCTGTATCCAGGGGTCTAGTAGAGGGTAAACCTCCTTCATTACTTTAACCACACTTGAAGCGTGACATGAATGTCAGAGAAATGTGTTCGTGTTACATGTCATAGTAAGTAGTTGTTAAACTGTTCTTGATTAAACACAGAAGGATTGCTGGAAATGGTGATGATATTCTTATATCCTAAAGATATACTAGTAGATATTGGTTGGATAGTGGAAGTAAGCATTGTACGGTTATCTGGTGCTAGTTTGGTGGTGCTCACGTACACGAGTTTAAACAGAAACCTGCTGTATAAAGGGTTATTTAATGAAAACAATCACTCTAGTGTGCCAGACTGAACTTAAGATGGCTAGTGGAATTGGAGGTTTTGATTTCCTACTCCTTTTTCCTGTCACCCCATAATTTACTTTGGCAAAAAATACTGTTTTTTTTTTTGGTGTCAGCATAAGAAAGAAGCCATCAAACGACTTACCAGGACGACGCCAAAACGAGCAACGCGTTCATTTGAATTGCAGTTGTTAAAATGGAACATCGTGGCGATAAAATCTTACTCGACCCGTATTTCCACCGCTGCTGCGTATTTCTATTGGCTCCTCTGGCTAGCAAGCCTCCGCTGTAACTCTGATGCGTAATCACCTACATTGCATGGAATGACGCACGTTGATGTATGTTTCCGGTGTGCGTGTGTGTGTCCGTGTGTTGCGTACATGCACATTTGCGTGTGGTGCGTGCGTGCATGTGTGTGTCCGTGCGTGCGTGTGCCTGCAGGCTTCCCAGCGACGGCATATGGACCGGTGGCGGCAGCAGCGGTAGCAGCAGCGCGTGGCTCAGGTAGGGGGCCCCGTGGAAGAGGCGGCTACGTGGCGTACCCACAGAACGCGGGGCCAGGTAAACGCTGTGTCCATGTTCTGTGTGGCTGCTGCTCTCTCCCACTGCTGCTCTGCTTCCATTACATCCCCCCACCCCCCCACCCCCCCCTCCCGTAGACATACTTCCCCCTGCTCCGACACAACGCACGACAACGCGCGGCACCTACTCTATGCGTCAACACACTGTGTGGTTAGCATGGCGGGAAAAGCTCTGTTTCACATGCACATGTGCTGTACGTAAATATAGCTGATATATTCTGTGAGCTGTTAGAAGTGAATGTTGCCGAATAGAACGGATGTCCTCTTTTATTCATCGTTTGATGTCCTTTCATCTCAATCCCGCAAGCATTTTCGATTAACCTGCGTTCACACTGTAGATCCATGTGTCGTGTGAATGTGATGCCAACCTAATTCAGCTATTAATTGCTGAATTATTATTTGCTTTATAACAAACAAAACGTCTGAAAATGAATACACACCCAGTAATAGGTAATTTGGGATTTTGAACTGATTATTTTCCTTTTCGTCTAAGCATACAGCCACCAGTTCTGTTGTGTCGTCAGAGGATCGTGCTTTCTGGTTTGTGTGGGTAGAAAACCCAGTTTGAGTAGTTGTTATCATGCTAAGTCAATGCAGTGCTGTAACAAACCACCAGGGGCAATCTCTTATATACTTAAGTGCACTTGTAATGTTCTGTTTGCTAACCATTCTGCAGCTAGGGACATTTGTTTTATGTATGGTGTATGAATGTGCAATGTGTGTTTGTTGTGTGTCCTTTTTTCACTACTTTGTAAATTCATCTGAATCTCATTCATTGTGACATTGGTGAAGTCATAACAAAACTGTATTGTTTTACTGTACACCACAACACCTGAACATAACACACAAACACTGGAGCACCAGCAGTCACATTGTATGCATACAAGCACACACCAACTCACCTACTGTATCCAGAGTCCTCATTTAAACAACATTCAAATCAACAGAGGGGGACCCCTGGAAGCCAATCAGATGTTCTTTCTCTTGCATCAGGAGGCCTGATTTTGCATCTTCAAAACAAACAATTTGCCGAACAATGGCAGCAAGCATCTCACAGTCAGAGTTAAACAGAAATGACTATTTAGGGTTAGGAATAGTAAAGAAGCGAGTGCAGTAATAGACCCCATTATGTAAAGTTTAATTCTGACAGTTGCGGGTCTGAGCCAGAGAGCTGAACAATTGTGAGCAGGCAATTGTAGAGAGGGGCGGGGGTAATGACGGAGGTCCTAGCTCGTAAACAGCAACATCGCAGACCTTCCTTAGAGAATTTAAACATCCATGAGGCAGTTTCAAGGAAATATCACTCCATTTAACTTGTATGTGAAACCTATTGTGTGCGGAAGCCCAGTCAATATTAATAATGAGCAACTCTCTCCCAAAGCGCAAAAAGACTTAAGCCCCTACCCATGATGTCATTCTCACCCGTGATGTCATTCAAATCTGTTACCGCTCAGGGATCAATAAAGGGGTTCTATTGTCTCAGGCGCTTTGTTGTTTATGCCAGAATCACCTTCCCAGTGTTAATTTCACAGTTCTGAACCATTCCATTACTGTTATCAATTCTTAATTCACTACGGATCCGAGCCGAAATACACTTAAGTCTTTGTCTTGTCGCTTGTGGCCTTGGGAGAGATTTGTTCAAGAATATGTCCTCAAATATTGATTTATTGAACAGAGCCAGACTATAATAAAGCATATATCAATTATTAAATTGAATGACATCCATCTTAAGCTCTGACACACGCGCAACGGACCAGTCATGGCATATTACAGCTTTACCCAGCTTCCATGTGCAGTATCAATGCCTACAGGTCCAGCTCAAGTAAAAAAACAATCAATTAACAAGTTAAATCAATTTCAGACCATGCTGTTGTATAAATCATTAGTGATCTTGCTAATTTGAAAAGTACAACAAATATTCTTATTTATGATACTAGATAGGATTCCTGGTGCTTCGACTCCACCTACAGTTGCCATAGAGCAACACATATCCATATAGTATACAGAAGTGTAGGCTCATGCATTGTGCTCTATTGGGAGCTAAATGTTTGTAAAACATACAAACAAGACATATTTTGCCACATTCAATAGACATATTAATTTATAGACACATTGAAATATGTGGGTCTGTATACAGCAACACATTCTCTCAGTGTAAATGTATTGCATCACAGTATTATTTTTTTAAAGCAACATCTACATATTGCAATCAAATGTCTTTTGGCTGCCAGTGTTACATTGTAATATACTGTACAACTGTACAACCCATATCATTTCGCTATGATTGTAAAAATGCACACATTCATCTTCTTTAACTATAAGCGTTTAAGAAAATTGTTGTAGACTGTATGGTTTTACTACTCGTAGCTACTTCCTCACAGTCAGTTTATGGCATTTACCTGGGATGCTATATTTGGCTGATGAAACCGCAATAACACATAATGAATTGTGTATTATTTAGACCGCTATGATATAATCAGAAATGCAGCAGGTCACTATACAGAATGTGTACTGTACTTGTATACGGAGCTATGGAATATATATTCAAGAGTGAGTGTATTGATTGATACCAGAGAGGGAGTCCATCTGTCATGGTGTCGAAGCTATTCTGATATTCCCATAGTAATAGCAGTACACTGCTTACTTAACTGCATGTCTGAAACATATAATGTTATTTTGTTTTATTTATTTATGTATTTATTTCTGTGAAAGATAGAGGGGTTATTTGGCAAACCAGGAAACTTTACCAATGATTCCAGCTGGTCTCTGTGGAGTACTTCCATGAGATGTACTTGAATTCCAAGCACAGGGCCATACTTTGTCTGTTTTATAGCACTCAGGTCCCCATAGAAGGGACATACTTGTGTTACAGTACATACAGTAGAGCTGACTTGTGTGAGTTGTATACAGCAAGGTTGACATCCAGACAATGTAGAAGGCCTACAGTATACCATATTGTATAACTATTGTATTCCATACAGGTTATTTAAAAGCTTTATACACTGTTATTGTTACTTTATATATTTTGCCTATTGGTTTCATTCTTTCTTTGAGCAATGCAGGCTAAACGCTTTTATTATGTATTTATTATATTCTTGAAGATTTCAAGGAAGGCATTACTAACCCCTTCCTAATCACTTATGTTAACATGTTTATATAAGATCAGCAAAACGGAAATTGCTTCACCGGGAGGAGAATGATTAGATAGATCCAGTATGTTTACAATAAGATTCTAATCCATCTATACCAAACAAGCTCTATAATCCTGGAAAGTGCCAAAGAGAAGCCTGTGATTGTGTTCTGGCTCCTATAGCATTTTGTCCCAGATGCTGCTTTTGTGGAGCAGAGCACTGGGGTCAGACTTGCATGTGTACAAAACAAAGTCAACAAGCCAATCGTGTTTGTGTTCGTTTTGAGGTTGTTTTTTGTTGCTGTTGTGTGTGTACGAGTCCCAGGCAGACACAGGACACCTTGGGGATGGTGGAGCTGCATCACTTTTCACTGTCCTGCAGAACTCTGGCTCTCACAGCTGTGTTTAGCAGATGTACATGGGTTACAGAGAGGCCCCTAGGGACTCTGCCCTTTTACAGGCTGTGTGACATGTAGCTCGCTCTGTAAAAGGTTAAAGAAAGAAGAGAAGGACGTTTAAGATGCCTACAGTATGTTATGTAGGCACATACAGTATATACTTGTTATGTACACTTCATTGCTATACATTTTGTAATTGGTCTTCCATAAGCCCATGTGAAAAGTACTGCATAACTTGAAACCCTTTGGCATGCATTGATAATATAACTGTTATTTCTCTCTGGTGTGCCATTAGTGGCATTCTGTATCCTGGCACATAGAAATGGCTGCTTTCTGCTTTGTCACAATGTAACATGAATTTTACACCTTCAAAGCCAACGATTGGCTGAAGCTCGCATGCAAATACCCCATAATGTGTATGTTACAGGTGGTTGTATTGCCCCCCTCTGGCCTGTAAAGAAACAGTCCTATTTTAGCTTCTTGAATGAGCATATTGGAGGAGAATTATTGAAGGCATTCATTGTGATATGTTGGTTCTTGATTGTTGACAGCCCTTACACACAAAAAACATGAACTTCACATCTGATTAAATGTGAAAGTCATGTGTAGTTGTGAGCTGTTTTCCCGGGACTGTGCACACATTGATTTTAATATATTGTGTCACATTTGATTCTTCAACAACTATATTAAAGGGTAGATATGAATCAGTAGCTTTGTGGAGTTTGCCTATTGTTCGAAAGAACAGTGCAGAGCAAAATCAGGCATTCAGTTAAAAGCAAAAAAAAAAAAAAAAAAAGAATGGACTAGCAAATACAGGAAGAAATCATCTGTTAAAATTCATTAGCCAAGCCTCTCTGAACACAAAATGACAAGACATTAAATACATATTATTTATAAAATGTCTGTGCTTTCTGAAAAGGGTCTCTAGTGCTGGTAATTAGTCAACCATTCAATCAGAAAAGATCATTTTAAATGGAAAGTGAAAGCAGAGCTTCTTTCTTTCTCCCATTTGTATTTTATTTGATTATTTTTGTTGTTATTTATATAATAACGTTGGTGAAAATGGAATGGCTAAATATGGTCGCTCAAAATGTAAAAGCTCATTTCAGCGTCAGCATGGCAGGTTTATTGACATGTTCTGTTGAGTGATGTGGGTTGACCGCCACCAGGGATCTCGTGGCACAGGGGGAGAGGGGGGAAGAATACATTCGGAAGCGAAGCTGTGTGTAGAGAAATGAACGTTGCCGGCGGCGACACACTTATATTTCTCTGCAAATGGTGTGAGCCTGTATGCGCTCAGCCCCATGAAATGTTTCTGTCCAACTGTGCTTGTGATATTAAAGGCATCACAACAAGCACGATATCGCTCCAACCGGGCTCTGTGTGAAGAAAATAAAGTAAAGAGTGTGGAAGAAAGGCGAGAGTTCCAGGGCAGGAATTTGTAATTGATCTATTGTGGGCAGTCACCTGGCAAAATTGGGAACGAGAGCAGGACATTTATCCACAGGGAAAGAGCCTCTCGGACAAGGAAATCCCTCCCCTTTCTGTGACTTAGTAGCCCGATCTGTTTTTTGGTCAGTGAAGGCAGAAGAAGAGGACAGGGGTATGGGAGGATAATTATCAGTATAAATGAAGCCTGGTGAGCGATACGCACTGCTGGGCCCCTCAATCTAGTCTCCAAGGCAACCTTAACGTGCTCATTTGTTTTGTAGATGAGTAATTACGTCCAATTAGTGGCGAGTGGGTAAAGGAAAGTCCGGAGACGGGCCCATTGTTCTGGTTAGATCGCGTGAATATTAATAGTGGGACGGTCGGAAGGCACGGTGATATGATCAGTGATACTGCTGCAGCTGTGGGCGCGCAACATCCAGCCTCAGCCTGCACAACACATCAGGTAGCCGCTGATGAAAATATATGGCCGTGGAAACATCTGTATGCACGTGCGCGCATGAGAGTGTGTTTTGCTCCCACACAGCTGCCCGTGTGAAGTCTCTCAGACACTTTTCTCAGTCATGTCATGCAAGTTTTAATTATCTTTCTCATTATTTACAGCAGCATATGTCTTTAAAGAGTGTCCAATGTCATAAACCTAATCTTTTAGATAGGTTATTTGTATTTGATGTTTTGGCAGTTTGTGAGAGAGTATAGACACTAATCTCATAGACGCACATTATGAATGTGCATTTTGATAATGATCCAGCTTTAAGTCACACACACACAAAATCATTCCTCCTTTGTTGTTGTTGTTGTATGACGTTAATTTGTTAAGGCCAGTCATGTCCACCATCACATCCACCATGAGTGCTGCTACAGTTTGTGCCAACCACTCCAGGAATGTAGTTCCTTGTAAAGGGAGGAAATGCATTATTATGGTTTTTTGTTTCGTTGTTGTTGTCGTTGTTTTTGCAGCACATGCTGTTGTGATTTAATGCTTTCACTGCAATGAACCTTGACTGCATTTGCCACCACATCAACTACTAGGTTATTTCTACATTCTGGTGCATGTACATGATCGATACTACACACAAACCTCCATATTAAATCAGCAGAGAGCCCCAATGAAGCATACTAAATAGTTACAGTGTATAACATGTCTGGTGAAGAATTGCTTGTTGACTCCATTGTAATCATAATAATAGTATAAAGCAGTGACACATTTAAGATGTGTTCTGGATGTGCTATACATTGTTTTACTGTAGGATGTGCTATTGCCATAATATTTTTATTTTATTTTACCATTCTTCTATTGATCTAGTCTGTCATTTATTCCTTTGCTCCCATTATTACTCCAATATGAGTCATGTAATATTTTCCTCATTGCTAAGGCCAATCGATTTTCTGTGACATTTGCTTAGGAGAGGTAAATGGGATGTTTTTTTTCTTGAGCTTTGTTTGGTGTCAATGTGGCATTTTGTGACGTTCGTGGGCAACATGCAGCCTGCCATTTTTGGAACTTATAATTTGATGGGTGGGCACAAAGCCCACAAGTGGGTCAGACTAGACTGCTAAAAAGCATTGGCTGTGAAACATGGCTGGGCTTTAGGTTTCATTTGGCAACAGAGGGCTGCCTTACTATGAATGGGCAAAGGTGAAGTGTCTTTGAATGGCTGATTGCGCCCAAGACCCAAACGAAAACACGAGTCACATAGTAGGGAAACACTAGTGCAGAGAAGCTAGTGTCTCCATTCTCCCCTCCTGAGTAGATTAAGTCACTTAATTGCACTCTTTATATGAGCAGCTTGTCTCAGATTAGAAGACAAGCAATAAATGTCAGAGCAACTTATGGCTAAATGACATTTTCTAAACTGTTCATAATCTGCCATCTGTGTCAAAGAGGGGATTGTGTGAAGATGGCAGCGCTGAATACAGAACACTTAGAGGCATTATATACGGGTATTATCACTAAACATAAATGTGTCTTTGTTATCTCCCTTGAGAAATGTCACTAAAATCATTGTCTAAGGCGAATGGAAGAAAACTATTATATAGGCTTATTGTTTATTGGTGCCTGTTGTGTAGGCAACTTAAAAACAAAATTATATAAATATATACAATGTCAGAATCCTCTGTCATTTGTCTTCAAATGCATTGACCCCCGTTTTACAGTGAAATGTGAAGCAATGCGGCAGTATTATCGTGAATGTATATTATCGTTATTATATCAAGAAAGGACATTTACAGAGGTCTTGATTGTAGACTTTGCTAACATTAGTACAGCAGACCAGTGGTCAAAGGGGGTTGTCGAGACCCCCAAAAGGTTGCGTTATGCTTTTGATGCAAGATCATTTCCAGATTTTGAAATAGTTTTCCAAAATAATTTTTAACCTAGCTTCATTTTTTATACTGCTGACAATTTTGTGTTGTGCTAGCATAATCTCGGATAGCGTTTGCGAATGTGCCTACATTTACCAAAGTAGTGGTTCACACAGTAGTAGTACTGCGTGCACAGACATTGTCGTGGGTACCGAGAACCTCCTTTGGTGGTGGGGGGGTTACTGTAGATGACCATTGGCTGCTGCTGTGTGTGGGGAAGGAAAGGCAGCGGGGAGCATCTTTCCCACGTCAAGCGGGCCAAACGTAGCGCTTGCCACAAATGTCCACATGTGTCACACATCCGCCCACCGTGCCATTACGGAAAGTTGACTGTGAGCCGTGAATGAGTTGATGTCCGCAATGACGGAGTACCCCTCCCACCCCCCTCCCCTTCCCCAACCCTCACCCTATACTGTATCTCCCAGGCCTACCCGATTATGGGTTTTACTCTGCGCCCAGTGACCAGCGGGGGGGCCCCTGCTCCTATGCTGACTATGGCTCCCTGGGGCCCCAGGCGGCTCAGATGCTGCAGAGTGAGCATGCCACATCCACCTGCAACTCTCCCCTGCAGCACCTACACAGCCCGGATCAGTTTAAGAGCCAAGGTTTGTATAAGCACATCTCTCTCATTCACCCGATGGGCCTCCTTTCAGTTCAATCCATTTGACTTTTTTTTTCCCCCATACAAACAATTATTTCCTTTCCTTTTCCTTTGGTCAAAAAAAAGCATAGAAAACTGGTACAAAAACCCAAGCCAACATCGAAAAGCCTGCCCCCTCCGACCCCTCCCGAATAAACTAAACATTTGCATAAACCCCCTTTGCCGAAGGATATAACATTGCATGGATTTTCTCCTTTTTCAATGTAGTTTTAAGTGTTTCTTTGTGGGATTATGTGCAAGCCCGTTGCGTGCAGCATATCAGATGGCACATAGAGAGTATATGTTACCATAATGTGCATGTGCTAGACTGCAATCAGTCCAGACACAACACTAAACTGGCCAGCGCAACTTTGGTTCACCTAGTCTGCCTAGGGAAGACAGCGAGTGAGCAATTGTGGGCGTTGAAGGTCTAGCAGCCCAATAGACAATCAGTGGCGCTATAGTGAAAAACACATAGCTCTCTCTCCATTCTCTCACCAACACGGGCATGTGATGTTTTTCTGGTTGCACTCTCATGATATGCTTTCATTTAACTTCTGCATCATTTGCTTCCCAGCGCCAAAGACGACGTTCCTCCCGCTGGACATAACATGTACGAATGTGATGTTCTTGAGCATGCAAGTGTAGATCTGCCTTTTATGTCAATCGTGTTCATTATAACTCTTACATCACGGTATGCAAGTAGGTGCGGTCTAGGGCGTGCGTGCTCTCGTTGGTGTGGATTACGTGACACAACCCTGAGGTGGCTTTGAAAGAGTGTAGCGCACACACGTGTGCTCCAGGTGGCGCTCTGGGATCTGTAGGCGTGAAGGTGACAATATACATCTACCTGCTAATATGTGTGGGCTTTAGCAAGAACAAACAGCAGCCCAGGGCTTTAACAAGTAAGCGTGCGTTGTCGTTCGCTAGTGTGGGAAGAGGCCAGTGCCCCGACAAGGCTACCCCCTCTCTCCAGATCCACAGCTGCAAGGCAGTGTGGACACAGGAATATTGGCTGCTGATGGCCTAGCTGGCCAGACAGATGAGGCTGTCGCTCCCCCTGCTGGTGTAAAAGTGACCGGCAACCCCAGGCCCAATATTACATCTGCAGCTCTCCCTTATTTCACACAGTAAATAACAGGAAAAAAAGACATCGGAGAGCCTGCACCCCCTCCCGCTTTATAAAGAAGATTACACTGATGTTCTGGAGTTGTTCCCGCTGCATGATTTGCCTGCATAAGATGGAGGGATCCTTGTAGCTCTTCAAAACACTACTAACTCTGTCACAACACAGAACACGCAGGGAACACTGCAATGCTACGGACCACATCCACAACCTCCTCCTATATATCTATTAAGTTGTGTGTTGCAGCATTACTTTGCGCACGCGCACACACGCACGCAAAACATCGCCTACGTATTGCCTTTGTACTCACCGAGGCCAAAATGTTGAGAAAAGGTTGTTTTGCCATTGCATGTTGATGTACAATAATAAAAAATGGCCATAGATATAAAAGGTGCGTTTTTGTGCTCTATATGCATTAAATGCTATGAGTGAGGAGGTGAGGACTCCTAAATGAAGACAAATCAGGCCAAAATTTGGTTAGGACTGCATGGATTTAGTAGTATTTAGTAGCAAAATATTCCTTGTTTGCTTTGCATCTTAGCATATATGCTAGTCAGGACAAACCTATCTAACAGTACGCCTGAGAGGATGCGCTATGACAGATAAAAATAGAGACAGGCCACTAATATTGCATCAAACACATACGTTTATGTACGTGTATGTGTGCCCGCGCGCACGTTGTGCCTTGAAAACCCTATGTTTTGGATACCCGGCATGTATAATGCTGCAGAGGCATGGTCAAGAGGATTTTCCTTTCTATGCAATTTCGGCAGGGTTTTTTCCCCCTGATCCGAGTCTGTGAATAAGGGTGAGACAAAGGTTTATTTGAAGCTGACAGCAAAGGAGATTAAAGTGTTACCTCGCTGTTAAGAGATCACTCAGCCCCCTTTTTCCCTCCCTCTCCGTCTTTCTTATATTTGTATTGGCAGTGATGTTGGCCTTTGTTAGGCTTGTGGATTTACAAAAGACATTTTATTAGTCTGAGATGCTCGTACTCACAGGGCAAAGGTGGTTAGTCACTTTCAGTATGTCTTTTTCCATCGCCAGTGTTTCGACCTGTATATGAACTCAGGTCAGGCTTTGTTATTTCCCTTTTATGCCTCTGTATGTTCCGCTGTCTTTTTTATTTTATGTTACTGCCTTAAAAGTCATAGCTATAGTGTAAAGGAGGCTACGCAGGTCATATGTGAGGTGCCTCCTCTGTATGCAACTCTCAAGGCATTGAGACAAACCATATTTTCTATTATACAGCATCACAATATTACGTTCTTAAACTTTTTTGCCAAACTCAAAAGGGATATCTGCCGTATGGCAGTATGGAAAAGACGCCAATACACCAATTTTATTGCTATTTTGTAGTGTACCTTACCGCACTTTGCATGGCAACATTTAAACTGCAACTTGGACTAGCTGTTAGCATGGTGGAAGTATTTCTGACGGCCTGCTTGTCTTGTGCATGATTTTATAGATTGAATGTTATATGTTAGCACAGCATGTTGTAGATTATCTCACGAAATCATTTTGGATTCATTCTTTGTGTTGTGTCCACCAACTCATGCATCTAGGTTGTCTTGCACTGTTTTGTTAAGTGTACAATAAATGTGATGTTTAAAGATTGCATGTGACTAGCGTGTGTGTAATCTCATCTACAGTATGTAAAGCACAGGTTTTACATCAAGTATAAAGCCATTCAGTCCAATACTATGAATCTGCAATGAGTTATTACATTCAAATGGATCCATTTGAGTCATAACAAACGTGCTAAGATGCTGGTTTGTTCCTGAGCCGTGCCCTGCTGTGTTCTGTGTGCAGGCACTAACCCATCAAGGCCTGGGGGGTTTCCTGGTGCCAACAGTCCAGGGCCTGTGGCTGACCTGTATGGACCCAGCAGCCAGGACTCTGCTGTGGGCAACTACATCAGTGCTGCTAGCCCCCAGCCGGGCTCTGGCTTTGGCCCCAGCATCACAGTGAGTACTGGGCGGCACGCATTCTCCTGAACTCTGCCCCCGTCCTGGTCTCCTGTTCGCTCTCCTGTCTTTGTTGCGCTTTGGTGGCAATGTGCACAGCCTGGATAATGATGCTTAATTAGGGCCTACTAATCAGAAGGTGCTGCAAGTGCCCATTACGTTTATCATAAACATGTGCAAAGCAGCAGATGTCATTACAAAGTAACACAAACACCTAGAAAATGTTATTCTTTTTTTAAAATTATTATTATTTAGTGCGGCCTTGACAGACACGTTTTGAAAAAAAATTGTTCACTTCAATGGGATTAATATGGATTTTCTACTGCATATATATTGCATGTATGAGACTACATATACATAATATAATGTCTTGTCACCAGTGTTGGGCAGTTACCAGTAACTAGTTACTAGTAACGTAGTTACTTTTGTCAGTAACTTGTAGTGTAACTAATTTCTGTTCCCAAAACAATAATAATATTACAATTACTAATCCAAGTAATTCTGCATTAATGTGTTAAAAGAACACTGGTCCTAGCAAACTTAGGGTAGGCTAATTGAACCAACCTGTCCAATCATCTGGTTTGAGAGGCTGCAATGTTTTCACTTTGGCTGATTGTTGACTAAGGTTCATTATTGTTCCAATTAGAGGATTACATTCTAAAATGAGCTGGCTACACAGGTTGTCATGTCTCGGAAGAGGCGAAACAGGGTAGTGCTTGTGAAAGTAATATAGTAATTTAACTAGTAACGTAACTAATTACTTTTAATACCAGGCGCTGATTTAGCCATCTGTCTGTGCATCTTATTGACCCCCCTTCCCCCATATCACCCATACTTGCTATTGCAAAGTGACTTGCATTGTTTGAAAAATGTCCTGTATAGGCGAGATTGGACCGCTTTTAGCAAGTGTGTGGGAGCAGGCTGTGAGTGAGCACAGACTAATGGCTGGTCTTTTTGGGTGTCACAGTCAAATACTGAGATTTTAAGTGAAGAAGGGGGGTTGATCACATCCTCTGTTTCAATCTCTATCATCTTGGTTCCCTTTTTTAAATCTGTAGTTTGTGTTGCATTAGTCGCAAAACTATGGCTTATATTTGGTCAAGAACCATATTTTTTATAGAGTCCATTATACAGTTCTTTATTTATTTTGGTTCCAAGGAAATCAGGCTCTGTGCCAGAACAGATGAATTGCACATTTGTTGTTGTACAGGGCAATTAGCAAACACTTAGTTGATTGGTCTTATAAAGCAAGCAAGCCTCTATTCATTTCATCTTTTCAATCAGAGGATTTCTACAAACCAGCTGAGGAGAATCCTAATAAATGTCCGAATTACACTGCAATTATACTTAATTTCCAAATTAAATCAATGTATCTTTACTTAAAACCATATTGATCACTAAATAAGTAAATAATGAATCATCAAAATAGTGTATATGATCCTCTGCATGCATTGAATTAATACTATGTGTGTTAGCATGAATGAGTATTACAGCTGTTGAATGAAATCAATACACCGCTCAAATATTTGAGCAGCATGGTTTTGGGTGAAATCACTGTAACCCATAACTACCTTGACAAATGGAAATAGAATGATGATTGAATGCTAAATATAATGATTAATGTCTACTTGACACTATATTTGACCATTTACATGAGTCTTTTGACATTAATTAATCAAATAACAGTATTATACCCTTGTGTAACATTGAGTTGGAGAGAAATATGACTGGGACCAGTGAATTGCTACAGGCGCATTTTCGTCCCCTAATGGGAAAATAGAGCAAACATGTTAATGTCTAGTGTTCTGTCGCTGAAAATACACATTCATGCTACCCAAAAGCAAAAGGCAATATGGTGCACTTATGTTTTCCTTTACATTGTATACTGACAAAGGTGCTAACTGTACACTTTTAGGGCCCGTTGATTGCGACAGCTTTTACAAATGGATACCATTGAAAAGGTGGCTGGTTTCCAGCTGATCAGAGGTATTGCATTTTATTATTATGTATTTCTATCCACTTCATTGTACAGTACATTTAAGACCTAAACATGCTTGAGCCATTTGTGTGTGTTAATACAATGGCATGGACGACGATTCACAAACCATTTCATTTGGAGGATTATCTTTTCCGGTTGTGCATGTTTTATGTGTGCACTCTTATGTGTGCATGCATATGTACTGTATGTGACTTTAGAGTAAAGGTTTTATGCTCAAACCCAAGAATCATTCAATTCAGGTTCTTCATGGGTATTTCATGTGTTTGATTTGTGGCATGTGGCAGTGTTAACCTTGTTGACATACCTTGCTGAACTAACAATAGAAACAATAGAGCAGGCACATGTACCCTGACATCTTTAGACAGCTGATGCATTTCAACACCATTGACCAATGAAATGGGAATCTTTAATGCATGTGTTGCATCTTTGTAGCTGAAACGTAATGCTCACGTTTGTTATATACAACATGCTAATCTATCTATCCTAATGTTTTTATATGTTTTATTGTACTAATGTAATTTCAATATCACGTATACCGCTGGTACCAGCTCGACTCTACTCGCCTCACCTATACTCGCATTAGGAAGCTTTTCCATTGCATAGTATCAACTCTAGTCAACTATACTCGTCACCATAGCGACGAGTAGCATTGCTGCAGTAGATCGGTAGTAGAATTTTGGAACATGTCCCTACCTTGTTGGAATGTCTTTTGGTAGCTGTGTGCAGCCAACAGTTCATAGACATCTTGGTCAAAATTCCCTTTACGTGAATTTCACTGTCCAGCTCTCACTAGATAACATTGATTATGACATTGACAACCGAGAGCAACCTGCCCTTCCTCAATTGGTCACACTGTGGTTTTGCAATTTGCCATTTAATAATAGGTAAATAAAAAGTAGCGGCTGCTTCAGTAGTTTGCCGTATGGATGTCCGCGTTGCGCAGTGACACAGTGACGATTGAATTGTCACGTCACATTTTGGTATCGCCTCAGCTCGTTGGAACCTCCACAGAGCAGGTGCTAGAAAAAGTACCTGGTACCAGGTACTATCCCGTCTTTTGCCCAATGGAATAGCAAAAAATGCAAGTCGAGTTGAGCTGGTCTGCATCATAAAATTGACCCTGATCTAAGTAGTAAAAACAATGTACAAATCTTTATCAAATCTTAAAGATACAAAGCCAGGAACCTTATTTGCTATCTAGTAATGGCTAACCCAGTCCAATGAAGTTTAACAAGTTTTAGGTGATTATTTGTATGCTGCTGTATAGTTGTGTGTAGAACAAGTTAATCACCCGAGGATCAAAAAAACATCTCGTAGTAGTTGTATATATATATAAATATATATTAAAATAATTTTTTTTTGACTAAATTAGAACCAATAAAATGACATGTTCTAGTTTCTAATATATAGAATATGTTGAGTTGCTGTAAGAGTTTCAACATTTTCCTGGTAATATTATTGATGTCTAGCTGATGTGTTTTTGGTTCTTATGTGACATCCCAACAGTTTGTACAGATCATCTTACGTGCTATACTGTACCCAATTCATCCTGCTTTTTACTTCTTACTGTAAAAGAGAGATGCATACATAAAGTACACTTGCAGTGATTAACGTTAAATGAAAGCGGCATTTATCTATTTATTGTTGTAATGCCAAAATATGCTGGATGTACTGTGTCAACCATCACTTTTGCCTATCCATATTCACCTAATTGACAAGCACAACAATGGGCCTTTCTTGGTCCTAAAATATTATTTATTGATTACTTGCATGTAACATGTAATAAGTATTCATATAATTAATATACAGTACAGCTAAGGCTAGAAGCAAACTGAAGACTTCATTTTTAAATGCAAAAAAAGTTTGGTTTGCTTCATTTTTTGTCCAAAATGATGTTTGGCCATTTGTGTTAAGTTGTAGTCAAGTTACTACTATATATATATGCTAATGTCTGCTATGTTTTCTTTATCCAGCAGCGCATATCTGGTGGTCCAGGAAAGACAAGCTGAAGTGTTTAATTGGCTTAACAGGTGATGCCATCCAACTTCAAGCACTACAGCATCGCCTAGGCAAAAAGAATGAAGGTGGAATGTTATGAAGAAAAGAAAAAAGTTAGTCATCTCAGAAAAAAAACAACGCTGTACTATGTTCCAAACCTCATATAACTTACATGGTTTGGTATAATGTTTCATGTTGATTTCACTCACCTGTGTGTTTTCTTTTTGTTAGCAGTTTGGTTAGTTTTAGAAAGTAATTTTACTTTAAAAATAATTTTGTGTCATTTTATTTTATCTTATATACTTGTGTAAAATGTATTTTATTTCACAATGGCCAAGAATTTGCCGGTTATGTCTTCACTTTGTTATGAAGTGTAGTGAGGAAAAAGTGATTGGGAAAGCCTAACTGTCTGCACAAAAAAGGAATTCAAAGTGGAAAGTTAATTTTAATCAAATGTAGGAGGGTTATCTAAGTAATAAATCTTAGTAGCTGTTTTAATTCTTGTGATGTCTCATTGTTAACCATAATTACCTATTTTTGGGCAATACAAAGAGGACTCCAATATTTTTATGGTCCTTTTTTATAAGTGTTGTTTTTGTTGATTAGAAAAAATATATAATACATATATATATACACATATA
>JAODOY010000006.1:2211737-2237694 GCA_025399855.1 Forbesichthys papilliferus | reverse complement strand
CTACTGACAAATGTACTAAATGTAAGTCGCTTTGGATAAAAGCGTCTGCCAAATGCCGTAAATGTAAATGTAAATGTTTTGCATGTTTCATATACAGAATCAGAATTTCTGGCTTTTGCATGTAATTCAATGCATATTAGTAAATGTTTGCACATGCAAATAGTGTATATATATATATATATATATAGTATATACTTTATATTTGCATATATAGTAAAAAGTACACATTATATATATACAGTAGGTAGTAGGCCATATGCACGCTGTCTTTACTGTGCTGTTTACTGTATATATATGTGTGTGTGTGTGTGTGTGTGTGTATCTGTGATCTAATGTAATTCACCCTCTTCTCTTAATAGAGAGTACAGGGGAAGGTTTCATACTCACCCCGGCCTCCCCTGAAGCATCACCTGTCACACCATCATTTGCAAACCCTGACAGAGCCTCTATGTTAAGCCAGCCTGAATCTGGTCCGCCGCTGGACTACCTCTTCCTCTCCGAATGTGAGACAGGGAACCGTTTGAGCATTAGCCGGTATGTACAACCATAAAGTCTCCTATATACAGGATGAAATGATAGCACATCCCCATGGATTACATGCAATAGTCAGTACATTGTATTGCAGTCAGTAATGTGGTACATGCATTTTGTCATCTTTGTAGATGGGACAGCTTTTCAAACTCGGAAAGCTCTTTGGAGCAGAGGTCATCAGACGACGGCGTTGAGAGCATCTTTTCCTCGTCTTTTGGTGGCAATGTGTCTTTATTGTCCTTTCCCAACGTGGGCCAATCTTCCTCCACCCTTGAGCTTGGATGTGTGACTGACCGTCCTCTGAGCGCTCCAGGCACATGTGTAAACTATGACCGCCCATGCAATTTCCCCTCACTTTTACCCCGTCCGTCCTCTTCAAGTGTCTTCCAGTTTGACAGAGTAACTCAACCTCCGCTTCCGCAAATGCCTAATAACCCCTTGGAGCTGCTCAATGAAGAAAGAATTAATTTGCAACGGCAAACCGGTTCACTGGAATATTCAGGACAATATATAATTCCCAGGCGGATCTCTTTTTCAGGCCTGGGTAATTTCCAACTAGGTGCTTCACCCATACATTATTTAGCACAGCAAATGCTAAAACATCTTCCTGCACTAAACGTTATTATCATTTAGGCTGACATGTGAGGCCATCCTGTTCTCAACATCAATCAGTTTCCAGTTCAGCTGATGAAAATCAGAAAAATGTGTTGTTTGAAACTCATAACAGTGGATTATTGTTAAAGGTCGAAAGTAATTCAACTACCTGCTGAGAACTGTTTGATACTTATCATCACTTAATTTTTTTTGATTGAGGGTATTTAGTCTGACGTGGATCTGGGGCGGCCAGAATGTTCTCACAAGGCTAGAATTTGATATAGTTTAACTTACTGTAGACTGATCTTTTTCAACTATATATATTTAATATATATTTAATATATATATTTAATTCATTTTTATTTTATTTTAGGGGTTCCAACCAGTTCCGAAAGAAACAGAAGACTCAGTCTGAACCTGGTGAGCACACCACTGTGTAAAAGACAAATTTATTTTGAAAACACTCTAGTGTGATTATCATAGGTTGAATATGTGTCATGTTTGCTAAGCCAACACAATAGACGCTCTATAAACTGTTGATATGTTACATTTATCTTTCAGCATACTCGTTTAAAGTCCACTCACATGTCAGCAACATACCAGGAAGACTCATATGTCCCAATGAACACACCGACACCAACCCCTACTCCAACAGAGACATTGACGCCAACACCAATGGCACCAGTTGATGTAACTGATGGCTACATTCCAATGAGCCCTGGAACCATGTTCTCAATCAAGGCACACTGTACCACTGAATGCCCCGTGATCCTCAGTCGTGATATGTGTCAGCCTGTAGATTTGGTACCACCTCCAGTCAACCGGCATCTCAAGCCACACAGAAAAGGTGCACCCTTTAATAACAGACATAATTACTGTAGTATATTAACTAGCCTACATTAAGTCAGCAAAACAGTTAATTCTTCATAAGTAAAATCATTCTATGAAAACAATGACATTTGCGGTCACCACAGCTGTAGATAGCCTACAAATATTATGAAATGAAACTAATATTATTAAATGAAACGCTCTCAAATTCACTTTTTCACAGCTATTCAGGTATAATAGTAGTATGCAATGTAAATTATGTACAGAATTAATTTAATTCACTACATAATTCTAATTCACTACATATTTTGAATGTTAATCCATTGCTTGTAATTATATTTTTTAGCACGGCCCCCACCACTTGATTTGAGTGGCCTTTCTACAATTAGAGAATGTCCTCATCTTCCATTCGACAGAACAATGACTGAAGCACGGTGAGGCGTGCGCCTCTCAAATTTGTAACATTTTTAACTATCATGCTCAACATGTTTAACAAATAATATGTAGCATTATTTCTGATCAACCTGTATACACATTGTATGTAATTATGATGCGAGTATATTCATTAAAATGTAATTTAAGTCAAATCACATTAACACCTCATTAGATCAGGTTGTTGAATTAAACGCTGTCATGATTTTTGTATATTTTTATATATTTGCTAGGTGCTGCACTTGTTTTATTATGTTCTGTTTTGTTAACTACAGAAATTCAGTCAATTGTCCACTAGAACGAAGACTAGAGAATGCAGAAACCAATGGAGACAAACACACATCAGGCTCTAACACAAATGTAATGTTATTTTTATAACATGTAACAATGTATATTTATAAACACAATATATTTTAAAATAGAGGCCCAATGGCAACATTATCCATTTCAATGTTTTATTATTTTCAGATAATATAACATTGTACTATTGTACTATTATATATCAGTGACTTGGGATGCGATTCAATACAATATGCTTTGCTCATTACAGGTGCCGAGGCTCCTGTTCTTTTTTAACCCTGATGGACCAGTACAGCCCTTGGCTAGGAAATCAAACCTGGACTATCTGTCACTGGACTTCAACTCTGCCTCTCCTTCTCCAGTGCAGAAGGTATTACAGTTGATGATGACATGTCTTCGTATGCTTATTCACCATATTCAGTGATCAGAGTCACAACCCTGAAAATAAGTGTACCTCATACTGTCCATGTATTGCCTATATACTGTATGTGACCTTTAAATTAAATGCAATAACTCAGGTGAACGGGATCATTGCACTCACATACACAGTTCAATAATACAGTAATACTGTACATTAGGCCTAATACTATTTTACATAGCAGGTCACATTAAGACCTTAATATTGTTATATTGAACCAGCTAAACTACAGTCAATTATGTGTTCAGTAGCCTACTACTTTATGTAGAATGTATGTGTGTATAGTGTACTGTCTTCATATTAGGATACATTGCACCTTTCATTCCATTTCATTAAGTTGTGTAAGCAAAGGATTGTCTATCTACAATTTAATGTAATTAATCAATTTGCACCATTATTCTCTGAATGTATTGCAGAAGCCCTTTCTGTGTGATGATCACAGAGTGGATTATGTAAAAGTGGATGAAAAGAAGACCCAGGCCCTGCAAAATACTAGGATGGAGTGGACTGATGTTCGACAATCCAACAACAAACAAAGTTAAAACATGCATCCTATCAAATCATCATATCACTGTGAGGATATAGTGGACAAATATGCCACTCGTTTTGGATGCGATCTTAATGGTTTACGTTTTTTATATTATAAATGTGCTTTGGACAATAGAATAGGCATAACGCAATTAAACCCAATTTCGGCAGATGTATAATAAACAAAAAATATAATTGTGGACTAATCATGCACAGTTGGACTTTTTGTGTTTATTTGATTTGTGTTTTAACTAAATATTTAAATTGGTCAGAATAAAGTGCTATCATGGTAGCTGTAAACTAGACTATAGGGCAGGCTATGTAGGCATTTGCATCAGTGTTTTGTAAGAACGTGCAGCAGGCTACGTAGATTATTTTATGTAGGCTACTGGATTTTTCTGTCCAGGATTATAGATAACACTGTCAACAAATGTGCGCTGTTTATGCACACCGTTGTGATCTAGCAATCTATTTCTTTTGGTGTAAAAAAATGTGGGCACCTGAAAATGTATAGGAAAAGGTATTACGATGTGGATAGGAAAGAAAACTACTTAAGAAAACTTTTGGGCAGATTGTGCTTTTTAGGGAGTCATTAGGCTAAGGTAAACAACCGATGATTTCACCAATCAATTAATATACGGCAACAATTATTTGAGACGTCACATAAAATTGAGGGGTTACGTCATTAACGTGCGCCAACCTGTGTGAGTATTACGCAGAGGCAAAATGCAAGAATGGACTTAGTTGAAAGATTAATAAAACACTGGAAGGATTGTCCTGGTAAAGAACGAAGTTGTCGTCGGTAGCATGCCAGTTAAACAGTACGTGAGTCTTTGTTGATATCGTGTGTGTGTGAATGCATTACAACGTCAGCCAGTTCTGTTCCACTAGTAGGATATAGTATTTGCTACGATGCTGTTTAGCTAATACCCGTACTGCTATCTTTTGTTAAAGTGAAATCACAGGCACCAAACTAGACGTGGAAACTTATCATTGTTGGCGTAAACCTAGCAATCAAACGTTATCTGAAAACAATTAAAGCAGTTGCCATATATCCATTCCTGATATCTGCGAGGCCCACGTTTGCCAGCTGCAGCCTGCGAAATCTAAGCTTTTGTTAACGTAAACTATACTGGTAGCATTAACATAATTAGGTACCGTAGTTTTACAATCAAGGTTTGAAACTTAAAATAATGTTAGATCGATATAATTGTGTGCATCCTTTCAAATCAATTTAATATCAAACTGTTGATTCTGTCAGCCTTTTATTTGACTATAAAACAAACCCATTGCATTACTTAGGCTAAATTAGCATGGCATGATATTGCTGTTTTATTGATTCAAGTCTTAACTTGGTTTTTATAGTTGTCAACTTTACAACATCTATTTTGTATCATTTTGGAAACCAGGACATTTTAACATTTTGTTCAAATAGCCTACTACTGGACATATTTGCCTTATACATAAGAAGTCATGGCATCTTGTCTTTCACCACAATATAAACTACATAATAGCACACAAAAAAATATTACTTTTAAGAACTATGCTTTAGACTAGACAAGCATTTAGTCCAAAATCATAAAAGTACTGCACATTTGCACTTTTTAAAGATATTTAGTCTAAACTATCTCGTGCAATTTTATACTATATTAAAGTTAGGTTTTAGAAATGTTGCTTATTTGCAAGCAAGTGTTGCTTATTTAAATAGGCCTAATACCTTTTTAATTATATATATTTTTTCTTTATAGATCTGGTGCTGGTGAGAATTGAAATGATTTATCCCATAAGCTGATTGTGAAAATCCAACATGACCACTGCTGGACAAAGCCTTTTGTAGACGTTGTAGCTATGGCTTCTTGCAAGGTAGAAGAGCTGTCAAGGGACAGTAAGCATTTGGCTTCAGTCTGTGATGAGGTGACGATCTGTGACCATGGGGACACTGCAGAGGAACAATCGGACGCCACAAACGCTACGCAGAAGAAACAGATGCCGGGGAAGTTTCGGAGGACCGCGTTTAGAATCTTTGGAGTACGTAAAAATATTTGTATTCTGCCTTCTTTATTTGGGGGAAGGAATAAAAATCAAAACAAGTGGTCTTCAAAAAAAGGAATTGGCAAAAGCAAAACACATGATGGATTTAGCAAGACAATTTATGACAACAGCTTGGGAATTGGGTATACATCATCTGAACATTTGGAGTACCTCAGCCAGAAAGACTCTACTGAGAAGCTTGACAATAGCTCATATAGTGAAATGATTCACCCTGTTGCTGATCAAAAGTCTTTGACACTTCCCCGCCAAAAGAAAGGTTTGAGAAGTCTGTTTCAAAGCATTAGGTATCATCGAAACCATAAAAATGTTGAGCTGGAGAAAAATGAAATCATAGTATTGTCCTCTCCTCCTATGTCAAAAAATGTGCCTGCTGTCGAGGACAATGTAAGCAAAAACATAATTCAGGGCCTGGGCAGTTTGTCTGAAATAGATGTGCCTGGTTTAAAAAGTGTTGCATGTGATGTCACTGTTGTCAAAGAATGTAATGACAAAGTGTTGTTAGAGGCCAGTGTGTTGTTGAAAGCAGCGCATAGCAGCATAGCAGCAGCTATGTCTTCGACTGATGATCATATGACTGATGATCAAAAGGAGACGAATGTGACATCAGTGATTTCTGACGAGTATGCTGAGAGCTCCAGAGTGCACAGTGAGTCTTGTCCCCAACTTCACATGAGTCCAGAACCCAAAATTAAGACCCAGGTACTCACTGGATCATCTGATCAGCTAGACCAGATTTTCGAAGACGTTGAATCATTGAAGAGTTTTGACTCACTAACTGGCTGTGGTGACATAATTGCAGATCAAGATGATGACAGTATTGCAGAGAGTACGGTTTCTGGAGAAAGGAGCAGAAATGCAGGAAAAAGAAACTCTTGTTATCTCACTTACCAAGGTGGTGGTGAAGAAATGGCCTCTCCTGACCATTTAGATGGTGACAGTCTCCATGACCTTTGGGAAAACAAGGCCGAAGAAGATGTCTGCTGTACCTGCAACAAAGACCACAATTTGCCACATCAGCTGGACTTTGTAACTAGCAAATGTGCACAAGCAGCAGGAAACATGGCTACATCTCCAGTTGGTGATGTCTTGACTCCTCAAAGTGACCATCAAGAATCAGTTCCAACTAGTGATGAGGGCTACTATGATTCAACTACCCCAGGGCCAGATGAATGCCAGGAAAAGATTGATGTTGAAGGAACAAGGGTGGACAGATTACCAAGGGATAGCTACAGTGGTGACGCCCTCTATGAGCTTTTTTCTACCGATGAAAGTCTTATTAGTCCTCTTTATGAAAACCAATCAAAACCTCCTGATTCAGAGTCATTTCAGTGTTCAGCAAATACGGGTGACACAGAAGATTCAGCATTTGCTCCTGAAATTAATATGTTGCAAGATGCTGAGCTATATAAATTTAATGACGTGGGCAATGTGCTTGAAACCGAGTTGCCTAACATTAGCAGTATGACCAAGGAGTTGGCACACTTCACAATAGGTGCAAGTTCAAAAAAACAAAATTCAAGTCCCCAAGCATCTTTTACAAAGAATACCAAAATTGATGCATCAGATCAAAAGGGAAATGTGCTTACCCCGAAGGACATAACTACATCAATAAATTCTGAGTTTGAGAAAAGATGCGGGCAACTACCATTTGTAAGCATGTCTCATCCAGACTATGATGGATTTTCATTAGGAATATTTAGAGAGCCAAAAGAACACATTGAAGATCCAAATAATTTGATTTCACCATTTAGAGTCACCAGCACATGTTCAGCAATTTCTAATGATGCTGATTATGGGCAAACAGTTTGTTTTTCTCAAGCACTCGTGGACTACACAAAACACTCTCATTTGTTGAGTAATTCCCATGATGACGTGGATGATTTGGAGAACAATTCCTCCTTTGCCCAAAATATGCAAGCCTTACCAACCATTGTTACATTTGATGTGGTAGATATGCATAATGAGGGGGAGTATGATGAACAAATGCACATGGAAATGGAGGATGATATCACATCACCCTATCAACAATTTGACGAGAGCTACCTACAAAAAGACGCATTTGCTGAATGTGACCACCAATTGCTAGACATTTATGAGCAGAATATTTTCAATAACACTTGGGCTATTGCTAGTCTCCCGCGGAATCTCGGCATTACTAAAACATATCAACTCCTTCCAAATTCATTGTCTCTAGATAGGAGAAGCAGATCATTGGATACAGAGAGTTTGGAGCTAAATGTGGCTGCTAAATACAGAGAAAACATGGCTGGTAGAGTTTCTGGTCTTCAAACCGAAGGAAAGACTAAAAGAGAGTCTTCTGTTCTTGATAAAAATGATGTACACATTTTGACAACAGAGGTCACGGACACTAGAGGGCTCATGTCTCCATGGCAGACAAAGGCAGAACGGTCTTTAAGCCCTCCTCTCTCTGATGGCAAAAGTGAAAGAGTCCACAGTGTTGGTCAAACTCAAGGGATAAAGACTGGTTCCTCCACTACTGACTGTTCTAATGGGAAATATCAACACTTTACTTCAAGTGGAGTAGATGGAGCACCTTGTGATTATAGCTCCCAGACTTCAGAACTTTATAATAAGCAATGTCCTCTTCCTTCATGTGTTCCTCATAATGCCTTTGTTTGCTCTGGGATGATGAAGAAAGATATGAGAACTGTTTCAACATCGGATGATGAAGCTGTTTTTCACAGTTCTGCCATTCACGCCCAATCCTTTAGTCAGTTTGGTACAAATAAACATGGTGCGACTGCCCAAGGAATGCCTCATACTGTAAATCCCCTTAACTCCAGCACTACAAAGGAGAATAGCATCGGTGACTCAAGGCCAATGGATATGCTACCCTCAATGGGCTCCCTCTCCGAATCATCTCTAAATTGACAGCAGCAAACATTAGTTTTTCCATATGTTACAAATACTTGCTACTTTATTTTAACTTCCACTGTAAATTCTATTGATAGGAAAGATGTACACTGTGATAGACAGGATACTGCATTTACAACTTGTTGCTGTCATGGAGCATAAAATACAAGGGGAACCTGTTCTGTGTCTTTAAGATGTTTGTAATGTGTTTCACACTTCACTTAGTCAGGGATCAGTGTCAGTCAGTTCAAGGTATTGTAGTGAATAATGTATTTTTTTATGAACTTCTCCCATGTGTATGAATAATGGATTTCAACTGAATGTCTTTGAATCATATTTAGTGCCATACTTTGCCTGTAAGCTATGTTTCAATTGCACAACAGCACATGATATACCAGGGATGACTTAAACCCAAACAACTGTTAATCTGTAAATAGGTGTTATTGTTTTAACTGCTAAATTATTAGTCTGTTTGGTAATTAGGATTTATTTCTTGCTGGACTATAGTTTCACTCCCAACTTGGGGTTACATTGTCTCTTTACAGGTTCATAATTTACTACAATTACGCAATGTTAATATCCAAATTTTAAGTCTGTATACTTTCTGAAGCAATATATATTTGGTAGTCAGCTACATATTTAAAGTATTGCATTATCGCCTTTTTAAAGGGGTTTGATGAGTTTTCACTCTGTCATTTGTCAATGGATTTAGTTGTTTAGGTCATTTTAATATTTTAGTTGAAGACAAAGCTGTTTCTCAAATATATTAAATTTTGGATTTTTTTTTCTTTGTTTTATGGCAGGTTTCACCTTCCACAATGTGTAAACCTAATGTTTTATTGCTTAAATTACTTTTATCATGTATTTGGCTGTCAGATGAAGATGTAGTTTAAATATTAATAGTGTAGGCTACAATTGTACCAATGTCTGCAAATCTGTATAAGATTTGATATAAAACTTAAGAGAGAATAATTGTTAGTTCAGCAGCCATTATATTGAGTTTGGCGATTAGCAATTTAATATTTTTCCTTACTGTATGTGGAAGTTATGCTTATCTCAGTTATGTAAAACTTGTATTGCATTGTACAACTATAAATGCTGCCTTACACTAAAATAAACAATGTAAATCAAAAAGCTATTGATTCTTTTTTTTAAAAATTTTTAGCTTGCAATGTACTACCGTATTGGCTTAGGCTTTTAACGTGTACTTTAGATGTATGGCCTATCAGATGCAGAAGCTAACGATGAGATCATGAATTAACATGATGAACATTTGGATAGCCTACAATGAAGATATTGGAAACATTAATCGGCAAAGTTAAAATACTAAAGGGGATAAACCAATATAAATATAGTAAACCACATGATTTGTGGGCAAAACAAAGTTTGATTTGATGGCATCTGGAAATTAATTCCCTGCATTTAAAACAATGTCTTCCTTTAATTTGTATTATTAAGGATGCTGTTTGTAAATGTCCCTGAATATTTTAAAGCCATTTTTGGTATAAGATATAATACAAATAATTTTTTATTTGGTTTTAGAACTATAATTTAGAGTGGCTGTTTCTGTCATAAAATCTGCCAACCCAGGCCGAACTGCGACAGCGCAAATGGGAGAATATCTGTAGTACAACATTTATGTCGCGGTAGGCGAGGGAAGATGACAACAAAAAGGTGAGATAATTCAGTGTTTTAAATCTCAGTCAGGCCAGTGATGCGTATTCATTTGATCTAGTTTTTGTTATTTCTAATGTCGTGATATTGACTGGATCCGAAACGATCAATTAGCATACTTGATCTCAAGTTACAGCCCCATATAAAATAACGGTAGCCCATGCTATGCAGCTAACGCTAACGCTAGCAACCCGTTGATGCTGCCTTTAGATACAGCGGTGGCTAGTGGCTAATAGTACTTTGCTTGCTAAAGTATCTAGATACCTTGATGGCAAAAAAAGCTGTACGCTTGTCTTAAGTAGTGATGTGATGCAATTAAACGGCCATTGAATTAAAAAAAACATGTCGTGGCATAAAATGTTATCGGTTCAATATGTGCCACTCACTTAACGTCAATGCAAGCTGGGTAGCTAGTTTTAGCTAACTGTTTCATAGGCCCTAATGGTGTCAACCCAATTAGGTTATACAGCACTGTAGTCATACTCAATCTCAAGTAAGTTCATGATGCTAATATCAAGAAAAGTTTTTTATGAAACTCAACACTACCGTACTTGTGGCTACCGTGCGTTCGCCTAAAATTGGGTGAGTGCTCTGTTTGGATTGCAGTGTTATTATTTATGAACAGACATCGAATACATTCGGTGTGCGGCAAGACACCTGTCTTAATGTTTCGTCTGCTTACGTCGTTGAATTAATTGTTGGCCAGGCCAGTTGATATATTGTAATATGGCTATCGTTACGGTGTCATGCCAGTTGCTTGAAGGCTGTGTACCAATACGGTACCTATAGTGAAATTAACAAACGCTAGGCTTCATTCATTGGTGATGCGGATAATAATTATTATCAAAACAAATACATTCCGAAAGGCTGTGGCCAGGTTTTTAATGTGCATATATTTTTATTTTAGTGTTTCAACTTGTGTTGACTAATATGTCGTTATGCTCTATATATGGTATACAGTATGCTTTATATAATCTACTCAAAAAAGAATAATCCAACCTGCAACTTTTTTTTCACATTACCATTAGGCTGGCTATAGTCTATTACATTACCTACACTGAGACCATACATCAATCATAATGTTTAGGCCATTGTTGGTAATAACAACAACATGACTGAATTTACTACCACAGTATGTGGCAATGAGTCAGTTTTGGGTGAGTGATTTTTGCCATGGCCAGATATTATGGCAGTACTAGTGATACTAATAACAATGGAACACCTAAATAAAACTAAATTTACAAATTTTACACCAAGATGACACAAATTACACCTGGTAATCTACTGTATAGTTGTTAGTTAACATACTTGTTGGGCAAATGAAACATGGCTTAGGTAGTGTGCATCATTACGTTAAACAGACAACAGGCAACAAAGGACTCCAAAATGTTCTGGTTTGGTAAAACTGAAGTGATAACTTGATTTCACAATCCGACACTTATATACCTATTCGTAAAACCCATGGGAACATCTTAAATGTGAAGGCCTACTATTTTGGATCTTAGATGTATGGTTGCTAGCTATAGCTATCCATAACCTAATCACTGGTTGTCCATTATGTTCAACATATACTTTTACAATAAGAAATAAAGAAATTGTCACATAGTAATTTAACTAATTTATCACTACTCCCATAACTGACATTTTTGTGTGAGGTCAGTATAGAGGGATGTGCTACAGTACACTTGTTGCTATGAAACAGAGCTGCACGAGCCTGTGCATGTGCAAGATAGTCTTGAGGCCTTGCAGTGTCTAAGCCAGAGAATGTGGAGGTGGAAGGGAAAGGATTGGACTAATGCAGCTCTCTCAAACATTTGATATAGTGTCATAACATTTCTTAAAAATGGCAGAATAGTTAGTCTGCTGTAGTACTATGCTATATCTGCTGTTAATGTGTTCTGAGCATTTGTGCTATCATATCCTTATGTCCTGATTTAAGTATTTTTCCATAATCGACTTCGTCCTCAAATACCAAATGTATAGAAATGGTTAGTTTTTAATGCACTACTAAATCGGTCACAAAACAGTACATTATGGCTTACGTTTGCTCAATACTTTCAGTGTAAAGTGGTTGTGTAGGCCTAAATGTTCTGCATTTACTGGAAGCCTAGAGAGGGAGAGGATGAGCTGTTTGTGTTAGTCGTGACTGGTAAAAAAGAGTTAGCTGATGATAGGCCTGTGTTGCTAGGCAACCCATGTCATGGGCTTACTCTTGAAGCTAGAGCGTTTGTATTTTACTATCTACAAGACTGAGGGCAAGTAGCTATATTACTCAGGTTTGCTTTCCATAGTAAATGCAACTGTTTATTAGGTTGATTTTGAATTTGTTGTATCATTTTTACACTTTACTGCAGGGTAGTAATTCTTATTGCATTAAATTGCAGCTCATCCACCAATGTATGAACATGTTCATACATTGTCTGAAGTATATCCAAATATCTCAGTGGAATAGTGTAACACCCACCATTTTGAAACACACAAAAGGTGCATAGGTTACTGTGTAAAGTCTTGTGGACTGCTTGTAAGAAACTACAAAGATAAAATATTATAAAGTTGTACCATGGTGTAACCAGACCCAAATTTCACTGGCCCTCATTTATGAAACGTGCGTACCACAGAAATCTGCGTACAATCATTTCCACGCAAAGGTCGGGATTTATCAATCTGGACCGATGTGGACGTGAGCGGTGGCAACGATCAAACCTCACGACAAGTCTCAACTCATGTACGCAAGTTTTCGAGTCATCTTACTTGCGGTGCAGCATAGTGGAGGTGTTGGATAATTTTCTGTGAGTTGTTTTTAGACAATATTCTGCTTCCGACAGGCATTTACGAGTAGATCGGCCTACGTTCATTTAAATATATGACGGCAAAATATTATATTTCGTAAGTCCAGTGTAGTCCGCGGGAGGAAGCCTATAGCCTGCATGCCAGAGAAAGCAACATTATTTTGGCCTGTGCTGTATAGCGCAGGTTAACAGGGTGTTATAAATCACATGTAAAATCACGTGTGAATTCGTTTGTGCAATTACAGTATGGCAAACACATTGTACGCCATCACAATATGATTTCTATAATACAGTAACAGTATACATTATTTCATATGGTTATTAATCTAAATAGGAAGTTATATAAGAATATTTCTGAATAGCCTAACTTTACAAGATATATTCCATTCAAAATTAGGTTTGCTCAATTTTCAATATTCTACCCTAGTTTTTCTGATTGTCCTACCTTGAATACCTCCACATTAAATATGAAGACACTAGCCTACTGTAGAAGTTTTAACATTAATAGGGGGAAAAGTGTGGCCTTTAGCCTTGATGGAAAATATGTTTCCCTTCCTGGTTGTCATTGACTGATCGCATATTTAGCAGACCGTTTTAATCTGCACTTCAGGGAAAATTAAGAATCAAAATAGAGGTACTGTAGGCCTAACTCCGCTACAGTGTTGCTTGATCTATTCAACATTGTAGCATTTCATGTTTCATTACTTCAATGGTGTTTAAATGGGGTCAGCCATTGTAAACTTTATCCTTTTTTGTTAAGTTCAGCCAATACTTACTCATGGTCCGCTAGCTGCCTGTTCTGTGTGTACACTGAAAACATTATCTGGTGTTTCTACACAGCCCAGGCTCTGTAAATGGGACCGGAACACAAACAAAATGGTGCACACAACAATATCCTGACCTTGGCAATGCAATGAATGTGTGGGGCAGAACCTGAGTGTGAGCTCGATGGCATTGAACGAAGGAGGGGTGTATTTGTTTTGACAGAGTTCAAATAGCCTCACATCAAACCTCAGATTGAAGAACAACAATGCGGATTCTGTCCTGGTCGTGGAACAACGGACCAGCTCTTTACTCTCGCAAGGATCCTGGAGGGGGAATATGCCCTTCCAGTCTACATGTGCTTTGTAGATCTAGAGAAGGCGTATGACTGGGTCCCCCGGGAGATACTGTGGGAGGTGCTGCGGCAGTATGGGGTGAGGGGGTCCCTTTTAAGGGCAATCCAAGCCCTGTATGTCCAAAGCGAGAGCTGTATACAGATTCTCTGCAGTAAATCTGACTCGTTTCAGGTGGGGGTTGGTCTCCGCCAGGGCTGCGCTTTGTCACCAATCCTGTTTGTGATATTCATGGTTAGGATATCGAGGTGTAGTCGAGGTGGAGAGGGGTTGCGGTTCGGCAGATGATGTGGTCCTGATGGCATCATCGGTCTGTAACCTCCAGCACACACTGGATCGGTTTGCAGCCGAGTGTGAAGCGGCTGGGATGAGGAATAGCACCGCAAAATCTGAGGCCATGGTTCTCAGCCGGAAACCGATGGAGTGCCTACTCCGGGTATAGATTGAGTCCTTACCCCAAGTGAAGGAGTTTAAGTACCTCAGGGTCTTGTTCGCGAGTGAGGGGACATTGGAGCGAGAGATTGTCTGGAGAATCAGAGAGATTACGGGATCTGTTGTCACCGTTGTGACGAAAAGAGAGCTGAGCCAGAAGGCAAAGCTCTCGATCTACCGGGCAATTTTTGTTTCTACCCACACCTATGGTCATGAAGGGTGGGTCATGACCAAAATAACTAGATTTTAGTTTTTGGATTCTGTCTTCTTTGAAATCTTTCATAACATACCTCTTCTCATAACCATGCATTGATATGTTTGAACTTTTGCCCATTCAAAATATTTTTTTCCTAGATTTTTTTTTTAAGGATCCTTCACATTCTGCTAGTGCCATGGTCTTTGGTGGCCTGGAGCCGAGTGCACCAGCTGGGCGTAAAAATGTTTGTCTGAACTCTTACGTCGGTTATGGATATGTCTGACTTTGTGATTCAAATTCACACCGAGTGCAGCAAGCCTGAAGATGCATGTCCTTGTGAAAACACGAAAGCGTTGATCGTTGTCAAGCAACACTATCCAAAACTCACTATAATATTTCCCTTCAAACAACCTCTAGATGGAAAATGTACTATATTTAATATTATGCTAGGCTAAAGAAATGACATCGAAACATGCTAAGATAAAACATCAACGATGGAAATCTCTCGCCAATACAATCGATAATTAAAAAGGAGAACTGCAGACAGTTGTATGGCTTTACAGTAGCCGACAAAATTAAAAGGTTTAAGCTAAAAGCTATCAAAAGGCAATTCTTCTTTTTTAAAAGCATGCCGACCGGGGAAGGATGTCCAACAAAAAAAACGTATGACAACGGGGTAGTATATTTTTCTATTTTTGGGTGTGTCCGATAAAGGAGCCATATCAAACATATTCAGCTACTGCAGGCCAATAAGATGTGCACGGTCATTGTTAAACAATGAATGAGGTGGTTGACTTCTACTGATAGTAGAAGAGGTAAAAAAATACATTTTCAAGAAAATGCTTTAAAAAATACTGCAAGCTGGGGAAGGATAGGATATTCAACAACAAACGTCTTATAGCAGCACCATCATTTAATGTTCTGCGTTGTAAAATCTTTCTTAATGCCCTTATTTATTATGTAGCCTAAACAAGTGTTTTTTTTTATTTATTTTTTATTATTGTGTATTTTCTCCATTATTATTATCATGATTAGTGTGACTTTTTTTTACTTACGCCTGCTTCACACTAGGTGTAAAAGTTACACCCAGGTGCAAAGTCTTAACTGGTGCACTTGTAACTCTTAAGTTGGTCGTAACGTTCAGCTCTACGTCAGACGTAGCAGTACACCCCGGCGCACTTGGGTCCTGGGCATTCTCTCACATTCTCACTGTGAAATACAGTGCAGATTATGAGTTGCAACTGCGCACTGTGACATAAAGCGGACAGTGCTGTTATGGTGCATTATACAACTACCGCACCATTCAATCCTTGCTGTGGGTCTCTTTCAGGGTTACACGTTGTTGTTGATCTTGCCCCGCTCACAGAGGAGAGACCAAGTCCAACTTGGCCCTGCACCGAGAGATTGTGGTGAACATGACTCCGGGTCTGTGGTAAGCGGACTGCGAGGCAGCATGTGGCGGAAGCCTCAGGGGCCGAGGGAAACGTGACGACAGCATGGTCCACGGTGGAGAGTCTCAAAAATGGAACAACGCCCCCGCAGGGAGGACGACATTGACTCAGATGAGGGCCAGCACCTCGGTGGCGAGTCGGAGGAAGGAAGCAGCTCGGAGAGCGAGTCGGAAGGACAGCAGCACCAGCTGCAGGTGAGAGCGGGCGGCGGTAAGAAGAAGGACGGCGTGCCGGTCGCCGCCACCAAACCGCACCGGCAGCTCTGTCGCTCGCCGTGTCTGGACCGACCCAGTTTCTCCCAGAGTAGCACGGCGCAGGATGGCGGCGCCAGTGGCAGGGAATACCAAACCAAGATGGATTTTGCCCTGAAGCTGGGCTACTCAGGAGAGCAGGTGGAGTCGGTGCTCAAGAAGCTGGGGGCGGCCGCTCTCATCAACGACGTCCTCGCCGAGCTGGTGAGACTTGGGAATCAGATGGAGCCTGAGGTTCAAGTCGGCATCAGCACGCCCGCGTCGGCGTCGCGGGCCCCCTGCATTAAAGAAGCTGTGAGTCCGGAGGTGTCGCTGGAGGAGGAGTCGGTGGAAACGTTTGATAACCTCAGGCCCATCGTCGTCGACGGCTCAAACGTGGCAATGAGGTAGGACCCATACAAATGTGCATGATTATGCTCGGAATGTGTTCCGAGACCATTCCCACCATTTAGTTGTTTTTTTTTCTCACATTTTAAGCAGACATTTTAACAGATGGCATTGTTTTGTTTTGTAGCCATGGAAACAAAGAGGTGTTCTCTTGCCGCGGTATACAATTGGCTGTTGACTGGTTCGTAGAGAAAGGACACAAAGACATCACTGTGTTTGTTCCAGCCTGGAGAAAAGAACAGTCAAGGCCTGATGCCCTTATCACAGGTAATTAAACTCAGCTGTGAGCGTGTTTACATCTCCCAAAGATACAAATCTGTGCTGTTGTAAAATAGCTGATTTGCTGCTTTAAATTTGTATTTACCCCCCAGAAACATTCATTCTTAATGTAATTGTGGCTTAAGAAATTCACTCTTACAAGTTGTTTTCCTAATAAGCAAATATAAATCAGAGAATAGTGTTTGCCGGAAGGATAGAAGAGTGATTCTATCCAGATAGAATCACTATATATTCTATATTAGAAGGGCAAATAAACTGAACATTACCCTTTATTTGCTATTCATTCATTGGTCTATTCATATTTGTTGTAGAAACTGACTATAAGGAAAATCTAAATATGTTCTCACATGTTGTAAGCATAGTAAGTAAATGGATGAAATCACAACCACTTGCACATAACCTAACTATTCATCCTTAATTACCATTGATATTTATATTGCCATGAAGTAACTATTATACACCAAAAAGTGTATAAAGACTAAATCTAACACCCAGTTTAACTAATTGCTGGTTTAAAATGAGAAATGTGTATCGACCACAATGTCTTACAGATCAAGAAATCCTCCGGAAGTTGGAAAAAGAGAAGATCTTGGTGTTCACCCCATCGCGGAGGGTTCAGGGCAGGAGGGTGGTGTGTTATGACGATCGCTTCATAGTGAAGCTGGCTTGTGATTCTGATGGAATTATCGTGTCGAACGACAACTACAGGGACTTGCAAAATGAAAAGCCAGAATGGAAGAAGTTCATCGAGGAGCGCCTTCTGATGTACTCATTTGTCAATGACAAGTAAGAATAAACCATTTTACAGTTGCTGTTACAGTGCTGTAACAGCATATGCATAGTCACGTGGACCCAATGTTTTCATTATTTCTGCCCAGATTCTGAAGTTGAAAATAAATAGTAATTTCTTCTAGATTCATGCCACCTGATGATCCATTAGGAAGACATGGCCCAAGCCTAGAAAACTTCCTTCGGAGGCGTCCAGTTGTTCCAGAGCACAAAAAGCAACCGTGCCCCTATGGTAACTTGTTGCCTTGGTTATCACTAGTGCTAACACTGATTGCCTTTGATGTACGTACTACAGTGCATCTGGAAAGTAATCACAGCGCTTCACTTTTTCCACATTTTGTTACGTTACAGCCTTATTCCAAAATGGATTCAAATCATTTTTTTCTAATTTAGAATAATAATTTAAAAAAATATATAAGTATTCACAGCCTACGGTCAATACTTTGTTGAACCTTTGGTATCAATTACAGCCTCAAGTCTTTTTGAGTATGATTCTACAAGCTTGGCACACTTACTGTACTTTTGGGCAGTTTCTCCAATTCTTCAAAGTGTCACGGCAAAAGCTGTGAATACTTATGTACGTGTGAGTTTTTATTTTCTTTTATTAAATCAAAATTAGCAAAAATTTCAAACAAACTTTTTTTCACCTTGTTATTATGGGGTATTTTGTGTAGAATTTTGAGAGTAAGAAAAAATATTTTCCTCCTGTTTTTTTTTTGTTTTTTTTTATAAATATTTTAACAAAACGTGGAAAAAGTGAAACGCTGTGAATACTTTCCGGACGCACTGTATGTTGACCTTCGTTTGTAAACAGGGAAGAAGTGCACATATGGACACAAGTGCAAGTACTATCATCCGGAACGTGTCAACCAGCCTCAGCGCTCGGTGGCTGATGAACTCCGGGCATTTGCTAAGCTGTCTGCGGTGAAAACCATGAGCGAGGGCGCGCTGGTCAAGTGCGGCACTGGCCCGGCAGCCGCGAGAGGTGACGGCGGCAGCTCTGAGGCCAAGCGCGTGGCCCCTAAGCGTCAGTCCGACCCCAGCATTCGCTCTGTGGCCTGCGAGCCGGAGCAAACGCTGTCTGTCGCTAGGAAGCCCGAGACAAATTCTGTGCCTTCCCTCGTCTCGGCTCTCAGCGTGCCCACCATGCAGCCGCCAAAGAGCCACGCAGCCGGCGCCTTGAACACCAGGTCGGCCAGCAGCCCTGTGCCGGGGTCCATGCAGTTTGCCCACAGTTCTCTGGAGCATATGCCCAGTGTGCAGTACCCTCCCATCCTGGTCACAAACAGCCACGGCGCCTCGGTCACGTACAGCGAGCAGTTCCCCAAGTACGACTCGGTGGTGAGCGACCACGGCTACTACTCCATGCACAGTGACTTCTCCACCATGAGCATGAGCAGTATGCACAACGTGGACAGCTTCTGCAGCATGGAGCACGAGCACGGCGCGTACCAGCGCAATCTCAGCCACTGCCCCGAGTCGTGCCTGAGCCACGCCAACAGCGACTCCTTCTCCTCCTACGGGGACATGTACCCGGGCTCCGTGGACGGCGGCGCAGACGACTGCATGAAGGGCCAGCAGTCGTCGTCGTCGTCGCACGGCCGCGCCCACGCCTTCTCCCACGGGTTCCACCGTGACGTGCTGACCCGGGTGCAGAGCTACGGGCAGGACGAGCCCAAGCAGGGCCCCCGGAAGCAAACGAGCGCTCACCTGGCCCCCCACCTCCAGCACGCCGCCGTTAGCGCCAGGTCCAGTTGCCCAGGCGACTACCCCATGGCGCAGAGCGTCCTGCCGCCGCTGTCGTCGCAGCCCACGCGCTCCCTGGGCATGACGCGCATGGACAGCATATCGGACTCCAGGCTGTATGAGAGCAACCCCATGAGGCAGAGGAGACCCCCGCTGTGCCGCGAGCAGCACGCCAGCTGGGACCCTCTGCCGTGCGCCACTGAATCCTATGGATATCACTCCTACCCGCTGAGCAGCAGCCTCATGCCCTGCTGCGAGCGGGTGATGGTCCGCAGCATGCCCGACAAAATGGAGCAGATCTGGAAGTCGCCGTGGGAGATGGCGTCGGCGGCCGAGCACCACGAGCGACACGTGATACCAGACCGCCAGTATCAAACGTATAGAAACCTCTGTAATATCTTTCCGGTGTACGTCGTCCACTCGGTGATGGAGAAGAACCCTCATCTGACAGATCCACAGCAGCTTGCTGCCATCATTGTTGCCAAGTTGAGATCTTGCCATTGAGCAATTGGTTTAAGTAGAGCGACTCTTGAAGCGGTGGAAGGGATTCAGCGCCTGAGAAATATTGAAATGAAAACGTGACATTGCCTACGCGTCCGGCACGTAAAGTATGTGGTGTTTGATGTTGCTGCATGTGCAACGTTCCGTGCCCTCAGGATTTGAGCTTTTTCAAAATGTCCCTGGTGAATGAAGCCTGTCGTTTTTAATTGTCTTCACTAAATGACTCAAATGGCAAAAACCACAGGCTAGAAATGTTCATGTTTCAACATGATATATTTAATACAACATCGCAATGTAATTTAACAGTGTTAATTCATATTCATAATACCTGAACAGCTTCATTGCAGTTTTTCAGCACACAGTATAGTCAACCAATATTTAACTTTCAAACTAAGCTTTCATGGGGTATTTGTGTAATGCCCATTGTATTTTAACAAATATTTGTACTTTGCCACTATATAAATGTGTCCTTAATTAGTGTTTATAGATGGCTTAGTTGATCGACAATTGTATATAATGACATGATGCATGAGGGCTATTAGATGTAGCTGATAAAATTTCTGAACCTTAAACAGCACAATGAAACTACACATTTCACCATTTGAAAACTGATACGAATATAGTCATAATTCATCAGTGTAGCTGCTATTAAGTTATTGTTCAGGTATTGTGAATGTGTTGATGTATCACATCTAAAGTGTTAGTGGTACAGTTTATAGCTATTGCATATAAGTCTACCACTGCTGTAAATAACACTTTTGTGTCATTTTGTGGTATTCCTTTTCCCATTTTAATTTGGTAAATGTTTTTGTTTGTGTCAGGAGGTAAAGTGTATATACCTCATAGCATGAACTCTTAACTATTAATGGCCTTATATCTGAATAACCTCATGCTTTATTCATTGTCTAATGAGTTTTGTGAGAATATGTCACTGGAGCCTACTCATTTGAAATGTAAAGCACTATCTCAGTAACTACAGAGATATATTTTCTCACTTTCACTTAACAAAGCTAATATTTTGGTAGAATATGAGGGTGCACATAGCAAGCCAAACATTGATTTGACTTGTACACACGTGCCCACATATGTTGATACAATCCACAAAAAGCCATCATTTCAAAGACTTGTATGAGCTGCTAAAGAATGCCAAAAAAAATGCAGAGAATGTATCCAGTGTCAATATTCTGACATTGTTTTAGCAGATTTATTGGATTATATACTAATATTAGTGTTCAAAATGTATTTTGGTGTACTGTACAGAATAGTTGACTTGTAGATTTTAAAAGGTGGTATTTGGGATTTTCTAAATTGACATTGGGCATTTGGTTTTATTGTTCTGCGCCTTGAGATTCCTTGAGATTAGGTCATTAGGATGGCTTCACTTGGTGCAACTTTATCTGAATATATTGGGTGCGCCCATTCAATTTTTCTGGAAAATAATCCATGATGGAGTTTGCTACCATTGGTTGAAGAACCATTGTGCTTATGTCGATCCAATTTTTTTTGTCCTTTTATTTTCTTCTTTATACATTTTTTTTAATATTTATTTTTTAATTGGGATGTTAGAGATTTCCTAAATTTTAGATTTTTGACATGTCAAAAAAAAAGACAGGTTTTAGTGCCTTCTTGCAGCACCTCTGTCCAAATATATTGTTTGATTGGCATAATATATCCAGTATGTTGCTATTGCATGCTGTATTGTTCTTGGTCCAAATTGAGAATGCTTTAAAGTCTCAGAATTGTAGCAAAGTATGTCTGGTCGTTTTTCAAATGGTTGACGTTGTAGCACAATGAATAGATGATAGCATCTAGAAATGGTGGCATTCAAACACTCTAATGATGCCTTTTCTTTTTCTTTTTAAAGAAACAAATGTTGACAATATTTAAAGGTGGCTGAGCTTCTGATGGAGCACTGAAAGGTAGAGGTGTATTTGTTTAAATTGTTTGAGTTCAGATATCAATAGTCTTGCTACGACAACGTACGCCACCTTTAAGGCAGCAAAATAAAAACCTATGCGTACAATTTAACAGTGGCATATTTTGTTGATCCACAACTTGGTGCAGTTGTCTTAAACTGATCAACAACCGCCAAGCCATATGCCCATGGATGGCAGAATTAAAAGCATGTCCTCAAATAACTGACTTAATAATGTATCCCTGTCCTTAACTAGCATGTGCTGACCATTACATGTAAAATTGCTACAGTAGATAAATTACAATTGGAATGGCTATAATATTTAGCATGACTTTTTTATTTTTATTTTTTCTTACATTTTGCATGAACACTGGAACAGGCAACCATTATGTTGCATCAGCATGGGTGTTGCACCTTGTAAAGTCTGTCTTAATGCCAGGTTAACAGAGCACCACCTCATTTTCAGGCTTTTCTAATATCTTAAAGCAATGCAATATGTTTTGCTATGAATTTCCACAGAAGCACTCAAGCTACTTTGAATCTCATTTCAAGTTTCTCATGAAGCTCATATCTAACTCAACACAAAAGATACAAATGGAGGAGGCTGGTTGTCTGTACACAGATGGTAGAGTTATGGAGAACAGGATGAGGGGAGGGAGCATTAGCTTTGCATAATGTAGCTTTAACATTGTTTAACAGAAAGACTGGACACATCTTACACCATCAGCCACCACCCATTCTGCTGACTCAAGAAATATTGTGTTTATTATAAATGCTCCACAAAGACATTTCATTTATCAGACTATACAGATCATCTATATGACTTTAAAGGTAAAGTCAGCGATGGTACGCTAATACAGTCAAATTCAGCAGATTTGACGGGCAGCTGTAGCTACCCGTTCTGTATGCTTGCTAAAAAATAATAATCCGGTGTAGGGCTTCTAAGGGTGCACTCTATGGCATTGGGAAAAAATAAGATAATAATATGAAACATATATTCCTGACACTTGGAAGAGGTATTTAGAATATGATAACTTGTGCTTCAATTATGTTTGTAAACTAAATGGTATTACTCTTTAATATGGCTTATTATTTAAGCCTTAGCTGGTCTCATTGGTGGCACTCAGATGGTAAATGAACACATGCAATGATGAAATATTTTTAATGTTGTTTACCCAAATGAATAATGGGCTTTGATTAATTTTTTTTTTTCATTTTTTTTTCATGAACGAAAGACGAGGCCGTGTTAGACCCCTGTCTCTTCATGAGAAGGTGAAACAAACTGCCTAAAATGTTTCTTCCTGTGAAACAATCCGATTGCAAAGGCTGCTGTCTAGGTTGCTTCTGACATTTGACTTAAGGTTTGCGTGCCATCCTAAATATTTATTTTCCTGGATCTTGTCAAATTGTAGATTCCTATGTGGAAGTACACCAAGGTAACAGTTGGGGTTGGAGGTGGATTTCCCAACATGAACCTGGGTTTTTTTTTAGGATCTGTGGAACATTTATTTAAGAATAGTCAAGCTTTGTGTCGACCCTAAAGAATGAGATTATCCGTATGCAATTTCATTTACATTCGTTGCAAAAGGGACCAAATTTAAGGCTAAATATTTATATACATTGTTAGAATTTCTTTTGTGATAATTCCGTGGGACTTTATATAAAATGGAAATCTCATGTTCTTTTTATTACTACACAACTAAAGCTTTTTTGGTTGTCCCTTTTTTTTTGCCAAAGTTAAGTTTAATCTTAAAATAGTAATACAAGTATAATACATTAACCTGGGCATTAGACTACTAAGCCAAAAACCACCTTTCTATCACAGGTAAAAAGAAAATCCTAAATCTACCTTGTTCCCTTAAGCAAAAGTTGGAATAACTACTTAACCTTTTCAAGTGCCGCAAACAAGAAGTCACAAATGTCTAGAATTGACTTTTGCTTGTTGATACAAATTGTATCTATAACTTGATTGTGTAAAAAAAATGTATAGTATTGAAAATAGTTTTATTTATGTACAGGGAAGAAATCAATGCCATAATGTTTGTGACACTGTGTGTCATTGGGAGTAGCCCATTGGTATGTACGAATTCTTACTTGGTACAGTAGTTTATTTACAGGGACATTTACATGCTACAGTACATGAATGTGCACAGATACCCTGTGTGCAGCAGTAAGCATTGTCCTTTCTGTACATAGCTAAAAATGTGTGTGTGTGTATTTGAAGAATGAGTTTAACTTTAAATATAAACTAACAGTAATGAAATTGTTTATTTTTTTGTGTTGTGACCTGTGCACCTTGGTTAAGTGCAGCTATTTCCTCTCTGGTTTATGCTATATTAGTATTCATGTCAATATTTTTGAATATATGTGGCCTAATAACTTTGATATAAAGTTATTGTTTAGTGGCTTATTCAAACATAATCACTTGTTACAAACGGGTTGTCATGCAAAGACTAATGTGGAGGACAAAGGATTCACTCCACTTAAATGTTAAACATAAGGATGCACTTAAAATGCATTATGGTGACAGTTGATTTAGTGAATAACCCTGTATGTACAGGTGTGTACAATTGTGGATATTTATGGTGATATTGTAATGTGCTAATCGCAGTTTAATTATGTTTATGTCTAAAACCATTTCCCACACTGTCATTTACAAATTAATCTGTAGCTTTTTCCATGAGCCTCTGTAAATGTAAAATCCAATATTAAAGCAAATTGTTTCAATATTTAGCCAAGAATGGGGCTTAGACAATTGCTTGTTTGGCTAAACCAGGGGATTGTGTGTGTGTGTGTGTGTGTGTATAAAATCAATCATGTCAATAATATTGTAAACCCCTTGAGTTTTTCCTTTATTAAAGAACGCCCTGAATTCTTATAAAATATATTATTAGAGATGTTACTGCAAATATAATGCCCTTCGAGTCTTCACCTCACTTTATTTCTTAATAAACAGTACACTATACTGTATAAGAAAACGTTCCATATATGTTGGGCCACAAAAAGCATGTGCCGGCAAGTCTTAGGGTTCAGAATTTTTGGCATGACTGTACAGTTTACAGATACTCAGGTACACATACGAAACATTTCACACTACTAAACTTTTCTAATGATAAATGTGCTATAGTAAACTTTATGAAATAGTATGGTCTTGCATTCTGAAATATGATTCACATTGTCTGTATTGTTTTTGCAGTGTTAAGGAGAAATATTGTGATAAGCTGCGGAAGTACAATATATTGTAAATACATACTGAATGGGAAACATTGCTTTTTATATACCGAAACTATACAAAATTTACTATTTGGGTCTGTGGGCTCAAATAAAATGTAAGTCTTAATGACAAACAGTATTTCTCTGCGTAAATAAAGTATAGTTCTGTTGAAGGTTTTGTGTTGTTATTTTCAAAAACCATTAAATCACTACTCATGTGAAGGGCAATATTTTGAAAGCTTTCTTTTTATTCCATTGAACTTCCATAGCATTACAGATGCCTTCATTGCATTGATGCCACCAAACTCAACTTCCATAACTTGTCTTTGCACACTCTCAACAAGGTGCTGTTAGCTGTACACTTTAAAATGAGCACAGCTAGCACCCTCAACATGAGTACACTAGTTCAGGAATTGCCGTTAATAAATGCAATGCAACAATGGCTCTTCAATGCTGTATGTACAGTACACTGTTTAATGTACCAGGCATAAACATAAAATCAGATAGCCATTGAAGGCCTTATATAAGACTACTTTATTAAACTTGGCAAAGCCCTGTTGTAATTATTTAGATGCACAAAATATAATATACAGTTGCAAGAAAAAGTATGTGAACCCCTTGGGATTATGTGGAGTTTTGCATGAATTGGTCATAAAATGTGC